>VXBT01010693.1:555904-599019 GCA_013400235.1 Oriolus oriolus
GGTTGGAAATCAAGGGCATCTTGGCATGATGCAGTATCTGTAGAAGAGAACAAACGAAATACAGTCAAGTAAAGCAAGATATGAGCCGAGCTAATGTAAAACCTCAAGAATCATAAACTCAAGCATTCCAGCATTCCTTGCAGAATAATGCCACCTCAGTTGTGACTTGTTTTGTTGGATTGTTTCAACAAATTGAGCTATTTTCTAAGGGGGAAGAGAATATAATGTCAATACGTATAGAATGAATGTATCAAGGAACCAGCAGGAAACCCTTTTATGTTGCTCTCTTTCCCTAACACTCCTTCTTGGCTTCTGCTCAGTGGGGTGTGTCCAGTAAGTACTTCATCAGCCTTTGAAGTCAGTGCTCAAATATCACTGATAGGAGACAGATATGAGAGCTGCTGTTTGTTGGACCATTCTCCCACACAATGGCACATCCAATGCCACAGAGCAACAGCCACAATATAATGGCTGAATAATCCGTTCCCCTACAAAGTCAGAATTCAAAATGTTTTTAACAGAGAGCTCCAAGTTACCAGCTGATTGATGCACAATCAAGCAGAAAGAGGAAGGCCCTCAGAAACTTTGTGAGGAGTGTAAGTTTTTTTCCACCTCTCCACAGAACAACAAGCATGTGGAAGCTTCTGCAAGCCTTGGAAGAAAAAAAAATGATACCAGGAACTGACTGGAGAGACATAGTTGTGCTCCTCCTGCATATCACAGATAAGGCACAGGAGGTTAAAATATAGCAACATTCCTTGAGACAACAAGTACAATGCAGAAACTTGCGAGAATAAAGGCACAGGATGATACTGAAGCCCTCAGACCACAAATCACAAATGGTCGAGTATGGATCACTGAAAGAATGAAAGCTTGACTACTGCCTAAACCTGGTTTTAGGACAGTACAGAAAGAACAAAATATTTGTGTATGACGTATGTAAAATATCCCACATGCTGTGAAAATAACAAGAAGGTATAAGACAGGCACAGACTGTACAAAGATTAAAAAAGAAAGGAAGAACAGAAAGGAAGGAATGGCTACAAACATACATCCTCCAGTAAAAAACCACCATACTTACTTTACTTGTGAATGTCTTCCCTCACCTTCAGCAGAGCACAAACTCTGCTTTTTCATTTGAAATTTACCACATTTTTTCACTGCAGCACAATACTCCTTATTAAAACACTCTTTTTTCTATAGCATTTGGTTAAGCAAATACAAACTTTAAAAAGCAGTGAATATGCATGTCTGTATTTTGCTCCTGTCTTCCCACCTTGATTGGTTTCCCAGTACCAAGTCACATTAAACTTCAGCACAGTAAGAGACTTAATAAGACTACAAATGCATTCATGCACTTGTGAAATACTTGGAGGTAGCATTAAACTTTTCCTTTTTTTCCTTAGCTTCCTTTGCTAGAGGTGAGATACCACCCATCACTCATAAATCTCTGTTTGATGCAGAGACTCCATTAACATGCCCTTGAAAGAAGGACTGGTGTAAAGAGGCCTTGCATTTAGGAAATAACTTCCTGTAAGGCCACTTTCAATTTCTTTGTAACATGGCCTGAATGCTTCATGCTTTATGGACTAAGGACATGGAGAGCTGCAACGGGTTTATGTTTCCTGTAGTTTCCTATTACTTTCCTATGGCTCGATCAGAACGCTTAACCAGGAAAAAAGCAGTGATGATATACAACGAGCTTCTCCGACCAGAAAAGAAAATCACTGGCTCATAGGAAAGGCAGGGAAAGAATAGTCTGTGAGATATATCTACCTGTGTAATTCAATGCTACAGGAAATCAGTGAGTCGAATAATGTAAAATCGCAGAAGGCTACAGGGCATTATGGCCTTTAACATTATTTGCTGTATGTGCTGAAGTAATGAATGCACAATCTATACAACAAAACATATTATTTCATTTTCATATGTTTTCTATATTATTTTGCTTTTTTCTTCTTTGAGGATCTTTGGCTTTGTGTTTTAGGGGTGTTTGGGGTGTTTTTTGGGGGTTTTGGGGGGCTTTTTGTTTGTGGGTTGTTTTTTTTTTTTTTTTTTTTTTTTTTTTTTTGCAATGAATGCTAAACTATATGAACTTTGTACCAAAATTCAGTTTTACCACCATGGCCTATCTTCATTAATTTGTACTGAATTCTTGAATCGCTTTAGTTACTTCCCAAAATACAGCAAAGAACTCAAATAGCCATTTGTTACCTAGGATCTTCATAGCTTAAGCACTCCTTTAAGAAGCAGAAGACTACATTTTCTTCCTCAGAAGAAGTAAAGTACAGTACACAAATAGTCAAACCAACAGGTCAGAATAAGAGTTGGTGTACAGTCAAGTTAACTGTCATCCTCAATAAAGATTACTGAGGATGCAACTTTTTTTCATTCATGAGTTATAATCCAAAATTACCAGCTTCTTCCTAAATCACAGATGCCCTAAAAGAAATTTTGAAAGTCAAAAATACAATTTTGTTCTTTCTTCACACAGGAACAACTGATATATTCTATTAATACAGTGCCTGCTGGAACTGAGAGACTAGCACTCTCTGTAGACCAGTGATTACAGTTATCACTGAGGGAAATCTGATTTGAGTCAAATGAGCACTTAAGTATCATATACATAGCAGACTGGCTTTAGAACTGGAATTACAGGCGCTTTACTGCAATAGTGTCCTGTATTAAAAAGCCATAAAGCATATTATACCATCAGGTCTCTCAGGCATAAAAGCAGAGAAACTCTTAGATGGTGAATTCTCGGTGCTTGTGGGGGAGAGAGGTAACTACATGCTCTGGCTGTGGGCACTTCGGGGACAGTGTAGAGAAACCATGTACATGAACTTATTCTGCATGTGCTCCATCTACCTAGCCAGAAGCTATGTTGCCCCATTACCACCTGATTCAGTACATCCCACTTATTACCTTGGGCTTTACTTTCATGAGAACTATGGCTCTATGACTTCTGTTTGACTTTAAAAATAAAGAGAACAACTTTCTATCTATTTGCATTCAAAAACATCAGAAGCATCCTACTTGGCTCCCAAACCTTTGAGAACTCAGTGTTTCATACAAGACTGTTGCTTTTAGTCTCACTGAAACCAAGAGCCTGATAATCTGATTAAACTTCTCTTTCTTTCAATATACGGAACTAAAAAATCTGTATTAATATTAATGTAGCAGTCCATACATAAAGAGTGAGAGGATACGAAGGGAGAGCATCCAAAGAGAGAATACAGATCACTGATCTTACTGTATTTTAATCATTTAATGGTTATTATCTCTTGACTACTTAAGACATAAAATTTTACAGCTCATAAATGTCTTACAAATAGAGCACTCGTTAAATGGCATTTATTTTTCCGTGATAAAATTCAACTGAATAAAAGACGTACAGTTTTGAGTAGACAAGAAATATTATGAAACAGATTCTTTAGATTTAAGAAATTAAGTCAATATTCCTACCATTCTTACTTTCAAATGCCATAATCTATAGCTACATAAAACTATAGAAAAGGAATCAGTAACTAACTAATAGTTATCGTAGGTTACATTTCAATAGTGTATGATCTATCTACTGAGACGTGTACAACATCAAATATTTCATCCTTGAATGCAAATCAATAGGTGTTCATAGTTTTCATTTTAAAAAAATGCAAAGGGCATTGGTATTCCATGAAAGCCACTAATTAATCCAAGTTAAAACCTCTAATATTTGCCTTTCTGCACAGAGATTAGAACTCTTTCTTCATGGGGATTAGTAATTCCATTTTTTTCTTTGATCACAATGTAAATCCATTGTAGACTCATACCTCATAATGATCTGTCTGTTAAGTTTTTCTCTTCAGTAGCTGTTAAAATTAGGAGAGGATTTGTTGGTGGGTTATTTTTATTCACATCCACATTAATGCAAGTCCTAAACTAATCAATTTGCATTATGTAGCCTTTCATGCAGTTTGCACAGATTTACAGCTTGGTTGCTTTATCTAGTCTCATGCCTGTGAGACAGCTGTTAGGCATTTAGCTAATCTAATTCTAATCCTCAGGGGATTCTGGTTTGTCCATTGCAAGTTAGATGCATGGACCACAGTTTACCATCTGAAGTATCTAATGTCACTCCTATTTGGTTTTTTTCTTTATGATTTTGGATTCAAAATTTTTCTGAAGATGTTCATTAGAACTGTCTTAATAATCACAGTGCAACAGCTATTGGCTAAGGTTCGCTTCTCATTTTATTTTTCTCATGAGTATGTTTAACATCTCTTGCATCTTTCAAACCTATCATGCTGATTTCAAGGGGTAGTAAGCAAAGATTTTTTAAATATATTCAATCTACATAAAAGCCATAAAGAACTTTCTGCACAGTTGTTTTGTTTCTCCTGCCACCTAATTTTTTCCTCTTATCTTTTTTATGATACTTAGAGAAATAGGGGAAAAGAAAAGATTATACCTTTCCTTGTTTGATTGTGTTCCTGCCAACAGATTTTATCTGCAAAAGACCATTCAGCTTTCTCATTAAAATTCACAGCCCCTAGATGACTAAACTTAATTGGCAAGAAGTCAAGAAACATAACTGTTTAAATTATGAACATTTCTAAAAACAGTGCATTATGATGAAAGTCATCTATTTATATTGTGCCATTTCATTATGATTGTACTTTCAATGGATATTTTATCTTGTTAAAAAAGCAGTAAAGTGAAAGCCTGACAAAAATGAAACAGAATAATCTGTTGAATACTAACAATTTTCAAAGCAAATTTATTTTTACATAGGAAGTGAATTTCGATTTTTAAAAGTTAAATGCATTTTTTCTTAATGCTATTTATATACTTGAGTGCGTGGCTGCTTGACAGCTAATAAACAAGCTTGTATTTATACGAGAAGCCAAGATAAAGTACTAGCTCTATAATAATCGATAAAAAATGTGCCTCTGATCTTCAGCAAACAGCTTGCTTTAATAATGAAATCACAAACTATAAATGATAAAGATTATAGGCTGGCAGAAGACTATGCTGCCACTTAAATTAATGGCAAAACTGTCCAGACCATCTCTGGCCCCATCTAGCTGGGTCATAGCCCGGCCTTAATCAAATCTCACTTTTTATGAAATAGCTGGCTTGAGCTGACCTCACACATTTTCCTTTGTAATCCAATGTGCTTTGTAAAGGTTGATGTCAGTCTCTCGCTGGTTAGTGAGACTCTTAAAAATGTGTGCACTTGTTCCACACCCTTGCTCGGACTTGTTCAACTTTGGGCATAAATTTAGCAGTGAGCGTTAGAGAGCGGGCGATTTCACTTCCCTCTGTGCCACTGGGCAAGGGCAGTGAGCCATGTCTGTGCTGCTGGGCAGCAACGTATCTATGCTGATTTGACCCTCGGAAAAAGGTTTAAGAGGATGAGGAAAAAGCGGGAACAAACCAGGAAGTAGGAGCACCAACTTTATCTGTCTCTTTCCCACAGGGATATGTCTTTGTTTTTATTTTCGGTTCCAGTTTGTAAGGGAACCAGGCTCCCTGCTGTGGAGAGCAGCAGTAACCTAGAACAACGTTTTCCTTACATAGTCTAAGCCCTGTTTTTTCTTCTACCAATTCAGACAATGTCTTATTCCCACTGTCAAATACAGGCCAGAAAAATAATTGACCTTCAGTTAGTTAAACAATGATCTGGATGCATTCAGTGTCAGCAAGATGAATTCAAAAGTTGTACTCTGCATGTCCCATACATATGGGCTTCAAAGATCAGCATCTGCTTGCGATTTCAATAGCGCTGTTAAATATTCCTGTAGCTGCCTCCACTCTCAGTGAGAATTTCTTACACCTGTGAAGATCTTCCCTGTTTCTGAAAACTGAACGTACGCATCCCTGGACCATGCCAGTCTACTGTGTTTCCTGACAAGACACAGGGGCAGCCCAACAACATATGTTACTTCTGTCCTACTAGTATTTGCTAACCAGATGGCATTCAAAGAATGCAAGCCAGTGATGATCTCTCTACCTCCATCTGTCCTGAAATTCTCTCAGCTTAAAATGAGTACAGTTTCCATCCCTAAGCATTAGGATTCAGTGAAATACAAGGTAATTGTGTCAAAATAACATTAAGGTCAGGCATACACCCCATAAGCAAGATTACTCAGAGAAAGGTAAATAAATCTTCCCATCCTATTCTTGATTTATTTTCTTGCATTACAGCTGCTTTGTAGCATTTCTTAGCATTTTGAGATCAGCTGGATATTGTTTGTACTAGATTGCTATTTACCAGTTCATTCTAATGCACTTATTCAAAAGAAGTAAAGTCATCAAAATTATTTTCAAAGTAGGCCACTATGACTATTATTTCAGCCACTAAAACATTTAATCTTACTTTTACTTCCCCTTTTATACTGTTTAAAGTCTTTAATCAGGAGAAAGAAATGGACATCCATGCAAAACATTCAATTTTATTTTCAAAAATGGACATAGGAACGTCCTGCAGCTGAGCTTTAATCTCTTTTGTATCTGTTAAATAATACAGAAAACATATCCTTCTTCCAAGGACAGGGTCTTCCACAAAAACCTTAGCTGATTCAAATTTGGATTTATAATTAATATTATTTATTTTAATAAAATTATTTCAATCAATCAAATTTGTAAATCAATAGCCAACTAATGGCAGAGATCTCCACATAGGAGCTGATTAACAGCTTTCATTTTGCCGGTGTGAGATCCCAGTGCCTGCTTGAGTTGACACCTGATTAACCATCCTAACTGATCTTTGTCTTTGCAGAGCTTGGATTTCAAATCATTTCAGTGAAAAGATGGAGCTGTTCAGCTTCCTTTTACAAAACGTAAATTAATTTTCCTTTCCCACCTTCCCTGGATCTGAAATAGATTTATGGGAAGAGAATCTAACAAATAAATGTTACCTTTAAAAATTGCTTCAGCAATTTCTTTGCTCCTAATTTTTACTGATTCTGTTTCAAATCTCCATCAAAAAAAGTGTTTTTCTCTTAAATTTTCAAGCTTTTCTCAGTCTCTTTCATGAATTTTCAATTGTCAAAACAAATGAAACATCTAGATGTTCAGCTTATTATGCATAAGATATATCCTGGTGCTTTTCACTTCCTTTAATTCTGTACAGGTTTTTTTCCCCTCTTTTGTTTGGAAAGATGTGGCATAGTGTCCCCCAGGAATGTGAACAGATGAAGAAAAAGTTTTGTATCAGTCTGTCAGCCTGAGCATTAGAACATCAGAAAAATAATTTTAGAAGAAACAATTGAAAGAATTGACTTTTTTCCTGAGCTTACACAATTACTTTCTATTATTTAATGCAGCTGTGAAAATCTGCCTTCTTAGCAGGGAAAGGATTTCCTCCTTCTGAGTTTTCAGAGGGTAAATTAAAAGTTTGAAAAAATCCTTGAGAAATTGGATTTTAGTAAAATATATGCTAAGAGTTACTGTACTTACATGTAGGTATATAAAATATATGTAATTTCCATGCTATCTTAAAAGCAAATATTTGTTCTTTACCATCTTTATGCTTTTACTTCCAACTATACTTGCAAAGCTAATTTACTGGTACTAATCTTCATTCTTTGAACAAACACAAAGATGAAGAAAAGACCTAAGGAACTATATTTCACTCCAATGAGATGCATTTTTCATTTTCTCTTCTTCAGCTCTTCTTTTAGTCATTAGAATCCATTATACGGATTAAAAAGGGCATTATGGGAAAAAAAGCACGTATTTTACTAGAAATTATAAAACTTCTGGTGTCTAAAATGTTTACAGATTAAAACCCATTTTATTTTATACATGGAGAAAACAGAAATATAGATTACAGCCATAAATAAATGGCTGTAATATAAATATTATAAATAAATATTATAAATATTTGAAGAGCTACAATTAACATATATGCATTTTCTATTATTAAATTTTTACATATAATTTTGTTAAAATTACTATTACAGTAGTCTATTGGACAAACTGTTACCATTGTAAATTCCTTGTTGTTTAACCACTGCTCAGTTATTCATAGGAAATCAGTTTGATGCCCCAATTTTAGTATCCGTTGGACAAGCAACCAAATTACCTCTAAACCATATCCCACAACTCTCTGCACCTGGTAGTAACTGGGAACAATTACCAATGGACAGTGAAGAGTTCATACATTCAGTGACAGCTTTACCTGCTCTACAAAATTCTCTTTCCTGTGGTACCAACAATTAATGCTGATCATTTCAAAAATCCTGAAATTCATTCAAACCTCCATATGCACAAACAGCTCAAGTGCAGAGAACATTAAACTGGAGTGCACTGGAGTACACTTAAAAGTCTCCAGCAAATGGAATACAGTTTTCCTGACAGTCCAATGATTGTAACAGGCAGCAGATTTTCAAACACATTAGCAGGTCACACAATGGTTTCATATGGGGAGATTCAAAGCAAAAATTTTAAAAATGTATTTTAATAGGTGCTCCAAAACACAGATAAAATACAGCTTTGTGTAATTAAGAAAAGGAGACAAGTTTCGCATAAACTGAAAGGCAACTCCTTCTGTACCTTTCAAAGTGGTTGGGCGTCCTTCGTAGCCCGAAGGGGGATCTTTGAGCATCCAAACAGCCCTTAAAACCTGGTAAAGTACCAAAGTCTGCCACTCTTTCAGAAAATTAAGAAGTGTGCAACTTGGAAAATATTTTTCTTTTCCACAGGTTACAAGATATGAAATGGTCATAATCTGAGAATTTAAATGCCCTGGGGACGTTTCTTCTGTTGCTAATTTAGCACAACCTTTTCTAAAGGATATTACAGGCAAAGGATACCTTTTCCTCTCAGTGCAGTATGAGGGCACCTTTACGTTCTCACAACAAGGGGAGCACATGTCAAGCATCAATACAAACTTTGCTTTTTCATGATGTAAGAAAGAATTAACTTATTTTAATCCTTAAATGAGGAACTTTGAAACTCTCTACAGGGAGGTAGCTACTATGTATTATAGGTGCACAGTAAGCACACTACTGCTCAAGAGGTTTCAATGTCATTGGTAGAAGTGATAATGATAGATGATGATGTGTCTGGGCTGACATCTGAAGAGGAGAGACAAATACTTGTCTGTGCAATTTCTGTGCATGCACAACCTATGACACAATATTATACATCAAATGCTTTGGCCTGAGCTGAATTAAAAATTATATACAGCTAGCATTTACAGTACCTGACACTTCAGTAAATCTGTATTTTGGTCCTATACGAAAACTGAGAGCAGTTCCTAAGATCCTGCACCAGAATCTTAGGAAAAAGGTTTATTTAGTAGCAGTTAACATTAGCCCTTATGAAGGACTACAAGTAATTTTAGAGTATACTTGGTGTTTTCAGGGAAAACTGTATCAGAAACTCTAACCAACAAGGGCACCAAACCTTTCAACACTTGTACAAATAATTAACTGTCTTGATGAGTCCTGTTGCTCTGCCCTAGCAGAGCTGTTCCAAATACTTCTGCCTAATGCTGAACATAACATGGGAGTGAGGATGCAGTACTTGTATTAAAGGGAAGGAAAGAAAGTATGGATTAACTATCATATCCTATGTCAATACTTAAATTTCTGCAGATGTATTCTAAGTGGCTCACATACTTTTGTATATCTAAATTTAAATAGATTTTGCCTTGATAGGGAAGGTGAGGGAAAGAGATTCAAAAACAATTAAAATCAGATGAAGATAGACATTAGATGAGATTTGCAAAATCTATTTTAAGATCATGTATGCACCTCTCAATATATTTGAATTTGAAATAAAAATACCCCAGTGATGCAACTAGTTTACATGATTATCTAAATCTTATGCAAAATACACAGCTCTACTTGAGCATAAAAAATAAGCTGGAAAATGTCAAGAAGGCAGCCTCTGTCAGATAATTGTAGGTCTGCTGCTTGATCAGCAGAATACAAAATTCAGGGCAAATCATATGCCTTCAATTTGAAACGCTATTTAGGTTTTTGATGTTATCACAGGAGTAAACAAAATGCTTTTATTTTATTGGCAAAGTACACACCTGTCATTAATAACAACAGAAATATTAACCACGTATTTTAAATATGAAATAAAAATATGGAATCACAAGGCATTTTTTTCCTATGCAAAGACAGACAGTGTTCTAGCACATACAATGGCCTTTTTCTCTGATACTCTCATGAAGAATGTTTCTACAGAGGTACATACTGGGAGTGCTAAGACACCAATAAAATCCTATTTTACAAAACAAAATAAATTTCATTCTGATAATCTATTTTTTTCAATCAAAACCTCCTCTAAATTAAAAACAGTTTTTCTTCTTCCACAAATATTCATAGTTTCATACATTTGACTGGGAGTTTTATGTGAATTAATTTCTTTTAATATGAGAAATTCAGAGATACAAGAATTGTACAAACACAGGACTATCACAGATCTACCAATAGGATCTTCATTACTTCATGCCATGTTCCAGAGAAACTGAAGACGTTATAGCATGGCTCTCTTTACAGTAAGCTTGAGCAGTGCTTTTCTAGTCAAGACAAGAAACTACAGATTTTAAAAGAAGAAGAATTTAAAAACCCACAAATCTCACTGTTTCTTGGGAGGATTTTCCTAAACTTCCGTAACTGTAATTATGACTATTCCTTGGTACTTTTAAGCTTTGTATTTTATTATCTTTTTTTTTTCTTGAATTGAGCAATAGGATAATCTTAACAAGCTGAAACGCATGATCTTAATATAAAAGGTCACATAAGCAGATCAAGTCAAAAAGCAAAACAAGAACCAGTCACTGATACCAAAAAAAGAAAAAAACCAAACAAAAAAACCACCAGCTGTTCCAGGTGACATTTTGGCATACTGATAACTAGTTATAGTATTGTGAAGAGGAGAATATCTGGGATGCTATTTTCCATCAACAGCACCTGCTAATGTCATGTTCTCAATAAATAAAATACTGCTTTACACAGTTTTATTATTTTCAGAATGCAGTCAACAATTCTGTGATGAAGAAGGTATATTTCATAGGATATTTTACAACCTTCCTGACTGTGCCACACCTGGATAAATCAAAACTTGTCACAATCTGGTGTTTGGGTGGGAATTTACTTCTTAAGGCACAAAAATATGCCTTTCAAGCACACTGTGAGGAGTGTAAGCCGATACCACATTCTGCCTTACTGAACTCGGCAACTCTTCTCTCAGCCCAAGTAAAAAGTCTTCTAATAGCTTAAGTAAAAGACTTTGGCATGGTCTCCCACAACATCTTTCTCTTTAAATAGGAGAAAAACGGATTCAGTGGGTAGACTGTTAGATGGATAAGGAGTTGGTTGCACAGTCACATCCTTAGAGTAGTAGTCAACAGCTCAGAGTCCCAATGGACACCAGCAACAAGCAGCATCCCTCACAGGTCCTTACTGGGAACAGTTTAATATCTTCACTGATGACATAGATAAAGGGATCAAGTGCACCCTCAACCAATTTCCAGATGACACCAAGCCGAGTTGTGTGGTTGGGACACCTGGAGGATGGAATGACATCCAGAGGGACTTGGACAAGCTTGAGAAATGGCAAGGTGCTGTACGTATGCTTTGCTGGATTCAAATCTTAATTTTTAAGTACTGGAAGAGGAGGCATCCTGATTTTTAACTTCAAGCTAGAGTTCTTAAAACTCTAGCATTCAGTGTTTAGGAGGACTGGTTTAAGCTAGAGTTCTTAAAACTAAACACATCATGCAAAATTAGTTAGTTATAACTACTTTTGATATAAAAAGCAATATCACAAATACTATTTGCAACCGTCAAATCTGGTTTAAATTAGCTGAAATGATGATTCTAGCTATTATTGGTAGTATTAAACTTCCCTGCCTTAAATCCCTTTTTGGTATGGTCCATCATCAGTACAAAGATCAACAATCATTAAATAATCATCTAAGAGTTCATTGTTATCTTTAATCTGTATCACCGGTAAACAGCAATTAGACCAAGTACTTCAAGAAGAAAGTCAGTTGCTAATCATGGATATCTGACAAAATCCCACAACTTCTAAAGGCAAGCTCAGATTGCCAGCTCCATCTCACAGCCAGTTTCTGATGTAAATAACGAGTCAGGTACATAGACCACAGTGTTCTGCTTGGAACTGAGCAGGAAGATAGACACTTGTGCCTAAAACATCACCTAACCTGCTAAGCTCTAGTATCACTATGCAGGTTCAAAAAGAGACAGAAAAACATATTTTAAAGCAGCATTCATAAGAAAAATAGTTAGGCTTCTCAAAAAAAAGTCAAATTAGGGTGGGGATTTTTTTTATATGGCTTCAAAAGGAAATAAGTATCATGGCAAAAACAGAAGTCAAGTATAAAGAGATAGCCATGTATTTCAGGAATCGAGGGTTGATTTTATCAGATAAATTTGTCTGTGGTTCATTTCCATGAAAAAGGTTATCTTTCAGTAAGTTAATTACTAATCATTGCAAGGACTGCATTATTATTCCTCACAGAGATGATAGGGTGAGAGTCCTTTGTGAATTCCTAGTCTTAGGACAACTCCTAATACATAGTGTACTTACAAAAAGAAAGAACAAAAGAAAACACTCATCAGGATCAGAAACCAATATCTAATTTATTTTCTACAGCAAAATGGAACAATATGTACTTAAATAGAAGTCTTAATACCCAGGTATTAAGGTATTATTTTTTCCTGAATTTATATACGCACCACTGGTGTCTTTTTTCATACTTTACAGGCATGGATCTTAAAGCTTTGTATTATGAAGATCATTTTTCCATATGAAAAACTGCCAGTTTAGTATTGCAGGATTCTCTGTAAGTAACACAAAAAAAGCAAACTATCAATCCCAGAGACGATGATTTAATAAATTCCAAATGTTAGAAGCATCATGGACAATTATGGAGGGGAGTTTTGTGTTGGCGTATGTGCATCCTACTTATGCCAAGGACTTTTTGAAGAGGCAAATGTCAAGTGGAGGTCTGATGATAACTGGGAACATCTTGAGGACACTGCCATCTTGGTCACATGACTTAAAAATATAAAGGTACCACAGAAAGAATAGGCAAAGAATTGGACCTCAGAAGCATAGAGTTCTCTCCTAAGTACTACAGGTATGACCTGTAAGTCTCCTGTCCACATTTGAAACAGTTATCAGGGTTCAGTTTGTCCTGAGAGGACCTAAATAAGTATGGGGATGGAACCCAAGGCTGTGAAGTAATCATTTGGTCAGAGAGAAAGAAGCTGCCAAGAGATGAGGTACTGCAGGAAATCATGAGGAATGAGCGGCTGTGAGTAAGGAGCAGGCCTGAGGGAGTTGGTCCATGGAGCTATCTTCTGTAATATTTCATCTACTTTAATCTGTAGCAGCCATTCCCTTAATAAACACATCTATTAAACAGGGCTTTCTGGTTTCAGCATCACAGAATTTTGGAACTACAGAAGAATGTGCCAAGAACTTGGAGCTTCTGATCTCTACAGGAGTGTCAACTTCACTCATTTCTGTTCCTTCTTACACTTACCCATGGAGGAAAAAGCTCTGCAACAACACGTTTCTACTTCTTTTCTTCCAAGAAGGTAATAAAATGCAGGACTTAAGCACATATAGACTGTGCAGATTCTTCCACGTCATCCCTGTGTGATTCTAAACCTATCTCAAACAGACACCAGCAGAAGATATCAGCCTTTACAAAGACAATGAGCAACCAAGTCAAGGGATGCCAAAATAGAAATCTTTTGCGATCAGTAAATTCCAATTTGTTAAAATGAAACTATTTTGCAAAAACAAGCCTAAAAATAATCTACAACATTAGCTGGAAATCCACCTGGCTTCTGATAGAATTACTTAATTTCTTTCCATGCTTCCATAGTGGCCTACTGCACGGCTTGTGAGCAGTCTCCCCAAGCCAGTGGTTGTTGAGTTTCCCAGAACCAGCTCCCTCAAAAATTCACATTTTCACAGGTAGCTGGCTCCTAATTTACTCTAAAACATTTTGATTCTACAGAGCCACAGAGAATTACCAGAATCCTATTAGACACAGAACATAATGCATTTTCATATATAAAATGGTGATATTTCTAATTATGCAACGCATATAACTAAGAAACACCGTGATTGTAGTGTGTCTTAAAATAAACTGAGCTGCATGGATTATAACCAGGACCAGGCAGCCCAAAAGTGGTGCCAGAATCCCAGGGAAGCAGTAGACCACATGGCACTTGAATCGAAAAATAAGGAAAAACCAGAGATCAAGCAGGCAGAATGTCTAACAAAAAAACTAATACTGTCATATTACTTCACATTTTACATCCACTTTCCTGAAAATACCTGCATGATTTGTACAAATCCATGAGGAGAAAACACATAATTAACTGTCAGCAACTGCTTCCTGACAAAATTTTGAAGTGCCAGGAATTGAATCTCTTTTTTTCTTTTTTTTTTTTTAATGAGCAGTGAGAAGTTTAACAAGAGATGGGGAAAAACGTTTGCTTCTGTCCACACCATGGTAATCAAAACACATTAAAACCTATGTACCTATTTGCAGTACAACCCCTCCATATCCAGTACTATGTTAAATACTGGTTTATGTATATGTATAAATTGATATATAGGAACTAATGATCTGCACTTTGGGAGTACATACTCCTCGTGTGTAGTGCCAGAGACAAGCACAACAGAAATCTTGTAAAAATAATGGAAGGTTTAACTGCATAAAGACCATTAGAGGCCAGACAGAAACGAGAAACCAACACAGCTGCTCAGCCATTCCATGGCTTTATTGGTCACAATGAATTGAGGTGAACTCAGAGATCACTACGAGGATGTCCTGTCCAAGGGTTAGCATGCATTTAAATTTTCCTGTACTCAAGCTCTCCCTGAAATACTGATCCTAGAATATTTTGAAAATGCACATTTGTTCAGAGTATCTAAAAACCAGATACCCTTGAAAAACTGATGCTGTGAACTTGTTCCTGCATGACAACACCACACGCAGCCAGGATGTTATGGCTCAGGACAACTCTGCTGTACATACCGTACGTGTACTTGCTGCATACACATTAATGATGATGCCAACAGTTTCAGGTCTGTTTGTAATCTCAGGCAGCTTTGTGGGAGCCAGTCACAGAGCATAAAACCTGGCAAGGTCTGCAGAGTATTTAGTGGACCCCTTGATGCACTGTATGTGATGGATCTGTTACTGTCACCATTCTCCACTGATATGCATTGGGTTTGCATAAACAAATACTTTGTGTCTTTTTTTTTCTGGTCCCAAATTTGGCCCCTAATTTTGCTATTTACATGTGTTACAGAGCACCCTTACGACCACAGAAAGTATTCAGAAGTTTGCAAACAGGTATTTCTGCTTTCCTTCCGCTGCCACTTGCAATTGCCAGGCAGTGAGACCATCTGATACGAATTCTGTTAACAATGATCAATGGCTTTGATTATGCAGGGGCTCTGTGTGAGTTAAAAGAATAACTGAAGTTCTCTTCAAGATCACTGATTCTGAGGATGCTTGAGAAACAATATATCTTAGTAATGTATCCAATTCAAGACGTAGGCAGAACAGGCGAGTATTTTTTTTGTGCCATGATCTGAAATACATTTGGGATGATACTCTAATCAAGGCTCAGGAAATAACTTAATCACATGCCTTTGTTAGAAAATAAAACTAACAAAAGATGAGATGATTAAATTTTAGAAACTCTGTGGAAAATTAAGGCTATTCAAAGTAATTTGGACACAGAACTCTTGAGATTGTAAATGTCAGCTTAAGAAAAGTTTCTGTTGCTAGGAGACTATAACAACAAGATGTCTATGTAGTGAAAGTATCTTTGATAAATCAAGAAGAAAACAGTTTGATTAAATTAAAAGGAATGCTAATTAATATATATATATACCTAACAGCAAATAAAACTAGATTAATTCAAGAGTGGTAACAGTGCCAGAAACTTGTCCTGATGGCAAGCTAGCTGCAGTCTTAGTTTTCTTCAGAGCAGATTCTCTAGCTGCCATTCATTCCCACCCCCAGTAAGCCTACCACTTGTTCATATATATATTTACATACAAAGGTCATCCTTCTCTTCTGCCAGCCAAAGAAGCTCTCAAATAATTGTTTTCAGAAGACTAATTTATACTTCAAAGTAATACTTGGAAGAAATTTCAGAACATGTAAAGGAATTCTTCTCCTTTTTTACAGCTGCAAGGTATTTTTAAACTTTATCTATCTCAGAACTGTGACAAGGTAACAGCCTTCCCTTCAGTCTATCAGCCTTATCCTCTGCAGCCCCAAGGACTTTGGGCAGTGAAATTGATAGAAATCAAGTAATTCTTTCCTAGCACAGGTCACGTTTAAAGCCAAGAAGTAAACAGGAGGAGGATTCAGTTCCTTGGCACTGACCTGGAATTCCAAAACTAACTACTACAAACCTGTTTTGCTGTATAGGAAGATAGGTATTTAAGAAGGCAGATACAAAAAAATCCTTTCCCAAACTTATGAATGTTATTTAAGATGCTAAATTTTAGTGTACAGTTTGAGTAAGAACATACACATCACCATTTACTAAAGCCCAGCATTAACTGAGTTGAGCCATAGAAATGCTAGCAATTTTTATATTTCCCACATCTTATTGACCTCTTCAGATGAGTTACCTAGCTTTCAAAAGGTCAACCCACAATAACATAATACAATAAATTTGTGCTATGTCATGAAGCAGGTGAAAAAGTTAATTTTTTCTGTGTTGAAAAATCAGTGAAGAGAGACTATTAAAACCAAGTAAATGTTTATTAAAGACATGAATTAATACAGATGTTTATTAACTGCTTGACTGTTCATAGACACTTGCCAACCCCATGAACAGAAGCATTCTCAAGTGATTCCAGCACATTAATCCTTTTTTTCAATTATTGTTATTGATTTAAAGGGTACTTCTATAGAAGTCAAAGATTTATATAGCTGTATCATGCAAGAGGTGCTGAACCAAGTCAGTCTAATGACAGGGACACTGAAGTGTCTTTTGTGTTAATGGATATCATTCCAGTTCTCTGCTTCGGAAAAAACATAAAACTCTATATAGTGACATAAAAGATGGACTTTGATAAAAAGGATATCAGTTCTAGTGTGAACAGATATATAGAGCATGCCAAATGGACCATAAAACGAACCCATTCAGATCTAGTCTATGGAAACTCCATAAGAAAATGGGTGTATCATACTGCATTACTCTCAGTCAGAACAAGGAAAAGTAGCATAGATTGTATTTTTCTCCTGCATTCTGTCTTCACAGAGAGAAAACTGATCAATGAACTACTTATCAAGCCTGAACAATATAAACCTGCTGAATTCAAGAGAGCCGTTGTGAAAGACACTTGAATAGGACAAACGACTGAGATAAAGATTCTCCGGCTGGTCACCAAGGACCTCCCATATCAGAAGTAATAATGACTTATCACAGATAAACACCTTGCTAAAATGTTTCAAGTAAGCCTGTGAGAGAACTGTCTTGATCTGGGAATGCAGCTAGAGCTGTAATACAGCTCAACATAATAGTGCTTTGAATTAAAGTTCTCAACAGGCCCCATGAAACCAACTATCAAGACCTGTCAGACCTAACTGTAATGGTTTCCTACAAAGTGAAGTTCTCTACAGAACTTTATTCATGTGAGAACAGTTACTCTTAAAGAGCAATTGTATGTATTTAAACCTGTGAGACATATATATTCTTTACATGAGATATATATATCTATATATATACACACACATAGCTGTAGTATTTTCCTCTCATGTAAAGGACTCAAGTTCATGAGAGATACATTTCAGCTTTGATTTTGTTGCTGATTAGCACTCCCTTTTGTTTGAAACATATATTACTCCTTTGCATTCCCATTTGTATTTGCAGTGTTTCTGTCATGTGGTAAAGTAAATAAGAGAAGAGCCTGATGGCAAATGTTAAGCCTACAAACTACGTCTGTGAGTTATTTATGCTACCCACAGTGCATGGCAGTGCACGAGGAGAATGTGCAACAGCAACTGCTCTAATATGCAGCATCAAAGGAATGAAAACAAGACAGGAACAATTGGCCGGAGAATAAATGCTTGAGGAAGCATCAAGAAATAAGGATAGAGGAACAGAAAAAGATAAGCAGAATACATGCAGAAAGAGTAGTCTCCAGCTGGAGTTAAAAATAAATCCTGGAAAGCAGAGGCTTGCTCATAAAAGCAATAAACCTTCTCTATGGAAAGCTTTGTTCATAAAAGCTTGTTCATATATGCTTGTTCATAAAAGCAATAAACATTCTGTCTCACACTACTGCTAAGAGTAGGCCAGAAGGAGCTCCGAAACAGAAACCTCAGTGCAGATCAGGAGCTGATTATGCCATTACTGAGGAGAGCTGAAACTACATAAAAAGAAGTTGTATAAAGAACTCTCTTAGTTTCAAAGGTCAAGTTAGCATCCCAATAATATGCTGGAGTAATTTTGCTTTTTGCAGTATTCTCTTCTAATCACAAAGGGGCAGAATGCCCCAGAGTAAATGAATACATAAGAAAGAGCTCTATTCTCTTCAATACAATACTGTACAACTCAACAAGCACCACAGATGTAATGCCTTTAATTATAGAGGTTTCCACTAAATCTCTCTCACACAGTCGGAAAAATGTATTCCTCGATGAAATTTTTCTTTATACAGCAAATTCCTTCCATATATTTGGTACTTCCATTACCCCCAAAGGCAATGAATCATATCACAATCACTAAAACTCTAGTTCTCAAAACTTCTTAACCTGTGAAATTTTATGGTTTTGAACAATGGAAATACATTGTAGTCTTAACTAGCATTCCTCTTCAGCACCCTACCTACCTACCTTTCAGCAACCCACACAGACTCCTCATTAACAAAGCAATTTATCACTTCTCTTCCTTACGAAACAGTTCCCTAATGGGGTTGTGCAAGTTATGAAAGGCAGCTCTTGCAAGAGTATCCAACACATGGGTAGAGAGTTCTTGATAGAAGCAAGTTTGAAATCTGAGTATTGGCATGTTCATGTTGTAGTTGAAAATTAGAGTTGAATATTAGGAACTCTTCCCCAAGATACTTGTCAATTTCTTGATTATTCTTTCGCTTAAAAGATGTGGTACCATTTGATGAGTAGCTCTTAGTTCATTGTGCAGCTGACGACTGTGTTATAGGGAGAAGAAAAATCCTATACACATATTTCAAAAATCAAGAGTAGGATTCAATAGCATGTGTAGAATCAGAAATTAATGTAAAGTGATGTTAAGAAAATTTAATCTCTTCTAATCATGTGAAGAGAGACAGTGAAGCAGCAATATTTCATTATTTGTTATGTAAAATAAAGGTTTTATCCAGGGGAATGTAGCCTGGAGCCACACTGACAAAATAACAAATAGCTCTAAAATTGTAGATGCCATCTTTTTGGCACCCAGATACCACATAAAAGCTTAGTCATCTTCTGTGTGTAATATCTAGGTTGTTAATTCCCCTATGAAAATATAATAGATTTCCTTGCATTTGAATAAGCTACCTCTATTCAACATTCCTTACTGGTTCTTTTAATCATGAAAATGCCTATTGAACTCAATGGGTGTTTGAGTGAAGAATGCTGATCAGAGCCCTTGGAGACAGTTAAAATGGTCTCTACAAAAAAATAATTATAAGTTATATTCTGATGAAAGGCCATGCAAAACATTGTTTTTCCATCAATGTAAGATGTCTTATAAAAAATTTATGCAGCAAAGATTTTTAAAAGGAAAAAAGAAAGGCCCACATTATTGCTTGCAGCAGAAGAAATACACCTATCATATTTATTAGTTTACAAATGGCATTCTCAAGGCACCTCATTGCATTTTTTAAGAGAAATAATTTCCAAAAATATTTGAAATGTAGAGTAAGGTGAAATAAATCACAATTATGCTGAATACCTTTCAAGTATAAGCACCTCTATTGTCAGTGCTACCACTACTGCAGGGTATGACTTCAAAACATCAAGCTTGGATCACTGTGGAAATTCTTCCCTTCTTCCTCTGATTTCCTCACTGTAGGTGGTGTATTGCATAAAGCTAATACTGTGATAAATTGACTCTATTCAAGTGCTAAATGTCAATACTGACTTTAGTGATGTGAGAATTTTATCTTGTGCTTACCATGGGATAAAACTTTTAATGAAGACAGATCTATGCACACAAGGCAAGGAAGTGGATTAAGAAAGTCAATGGCTGCGAGAGCCCTAGTGCCTGTTTCGTAAAGAGGGCAACATATCATCCACATGAAACTTTGTAAAATGTGTTCATGTGTTGCCTGTATATATGTTTGCTCACATATGCTGTACAGAGAGGTTCTGATTATTATGCCAGGAAACGAGATCTTGGAGCTATCTGACAGAATTTGAACAACTGTGACTGCTCCTGTACCACCACCAGCCAGACTTTCATATACAGCAAGAAGCTCTCCTTCTGAAATCACTAAGCTATTGTAGGCAACAAAAACAAATTACCAGCATGGTCAACTATGGGAAAAGACATAATTTCTGGACAAAACTATACAACTTCTATTGAGTGAGGGCCATTTTTAGGCTATGATCTATGCTAGCCTCCTCTGTCTTATAAAAACTACAGAAATAGAACACAATTAAACCATCAAGCAGTGACTGTAGTTATCTGAGGGCTGAACAACTGTGTCTGGTAATATGTAGTAATGGGCATGCAAATAAAAATAAAACTGAGTATAAATATTTTCTTGATTAATTATATCACATACTGATAATGCTTCTAGCTACGGTTCTTGGGAATCAAAAGAGCAGAGTTGTTGACAAGTGTGGCTGGAGTTAATGTGATTCTATAAATATGAAATAGTGCTGAGTTACATCCATCAACAGTTATCTCTGCTTGAATATTTCAGAATGTCAAAGAGTATACTAGTAACAGTCGGGAGAAAAAAAAAGCAATAAAACTTGGCATTTTAAAAACTTACACACTATCTGTGTACAGTTCACTAAGACTTGCTTTAGAAATCTTCAACTACTGATCTACCAGGCAGAAAACCATTATTGTGCCTAAAATAAAAAATAAAAAAATAAAATAAAATAATAATAAAAAAAAGAATTCCTACAGAACTGTTTCAGCTGACTTACCAGTATTTTCCCTAAGTCATTCCTTATATCCCAGAAGAGAACCTTAAGTATGTGTGTAGGAACAAAGGAAAGAGCAGAAACACGCATAATAGATAGGACAACAAAAAATTTAAAGTGGATTACATTTGCTGGTGATGAGTAGCAATGATTAGAAAGTTCAGAGATCCAGCATGCAGTAATCCTTTAATAACTGTTAACATTTATCATCATATTCATTCTTCATATACAAAAACAAATGTGTCCTGCATGAGTTACCATCCATCAATCCGCCAGATACAAATTTAAACTGCAAAAGGGCTATCTCTAAGGCTAACTTATATTTACTATTTATTCTGCACTGTTCATAGCAAATATTATGAGCCCAGAGTCTTCTGAAAAATTATAACAGTAATGATGGTATAGTCTTATTTTTTAAAAAATGCTATTCTATGTACCCATAACAATATTTACACATGAACTGTCACGACACAAAAAACTATCAAAATGCTGAGAGTCAAATTGAATCTGATGCAAATAGCTAGTGTATACTAAAGAAAGTATAAATCCACTTGCTAAACTTGGGGTGTTCTCAACAAAAGTGCTCCATTTTCATTAAAGTAAACATTCAGAACAAAACACAGAGTAAATAATTTAATGACAATTTAAGTATAGAAGGTTACTGCAATATAGTGGTCAAAGTAAGGCTCCCAGATTGATGCATTTTATTGCATACAGATATACAAGGACATCATTAAATATTATTACATTTCATGACAGGAAGTATGATTGTGTTGAAAATTCAATCAGGTTTCTTTGTCACTCTAATAACAAGAATTTTAACATGCTGCTGCCAAAAATCAGTGAAGCATAGTATTGCATTCAAGAAACAGCTAGATTCTAATTCTCTGTCTGGCTGAGAACAACTGAAAATATCTCAACTGTCACAGGTTACTTTATTTTTCTCTGCACCCCATACAGAATAAATCAGGAAAAATGACATTAAAAATATATTAATGAAAGAAAACCTTTTTTCAAATTCCTGCACTTTTCCTTTTACAGTCTCACACATTAACTTACCCAACAGCATTGCACTCACTGCTAATGAAAAGAAAGCAGGCAGTACAAATCTTCTTAAGCCTCCCGCATCAAGAAAACTATTACAGAACGAACAGAAGAAAGTCTCTGGAGCCTTTCCCTTGCCCGCTTGTTTTACAAAAGGCGGTAAGGATCACACTGAGAAGTGTCAAAGCTGAATAAACCACTAGCAATTGGGTTTAAACCCTTTTGGTAGTTAGTCCTTCACAGATGATGATTTGACTTTGTCCAAAAAACAGTATGTGAGAAACAATACAGAATCTACCAGAGGCTGTAGCCAAGCTTAAAATGTAGACAAAGAAACAGTTTGCTTCTAAAGGTTTGCAAGGGAGGGCTTGTCACAGGACATTAATTCAAGCAAGCTGCTGTTACATCAAACCAGTGCATCTAAATACAGTTAATCCAAAGCTTTTCATGTTGCATTCGAGGTGTTTGGCTGCAGCAGACTGGAGCCCCCGGGTTTGGTGTCACTGAAGAACAGGAGAGCTCTCTTCTCTTCCCTTTTACATTAAAATGCATATCTAGCATCTAGAAACCACGTGGCAAACGGTGGGATTTTTTTCTCAAGCTTTTTTATGATCTGCAATTGACATCTAATATGGTACATTTGAATAAAAATACTCTCATTGCCTTTGTTGTAGTTAAACTTACACACTAAGGAGTTTAAAATGAGAAAATATAGAGGATTTTCTTCTACAGTCATCACAAACAATAGGGGGAGAACTTGACAACAAGTAGGCAACATTGGATTTTAATGACTACTTTAGGAAATAAAAGCAAGAAAAATGATGGTAAATCCATATTTCTTCTATTATTTTTTCCGTAACCTTGTATTCACTGTTGACAGCTGATGAAAAACCCTGATATATAGAATTAGCATTTGTCTTTGACAATTTCCTGCATAGAAATACTGAGCAACTTACGTTCTTTTGAACTATGCAATGGTAACTTTTTATAAAAGCTTGAACATTTATCTGCAATGCTTGAGAACTTCCTTTATAACAGGACTTTACTTATTGAAATAAAGTCTTTGTTTACTCATGAATAACTACGAAAATGAATGCAGTACAGCCTATGTATTATTAACAAGCCTAAACTTGTTAATAATGAGATCTAGTGTCACCAATGACTTTCATTTTTTCTCCTCGAAAGTACATATATTTTGATTGTATTCCAACATGATGTGATCTGAACCAAAGATGAGATTGACGAGAGTAGTCCATTTTTTCTTCCCAACTTATCATAAAATACACTGAAAATGCTTCTTAGTGTTAGGTTAGACACTTCCTGCTCCTGCGCCTATCTCCTGCTGTGCATGACTCTCAGCTGTTCATGTAATACTTTCTGTTGATAGTAATTGTACTTGTCTGTGCAAATAATCATGGCACTATTCACAACTTCCATTTCTGTTCGTTCTTTGACATGTCTATAGAACGGGCCTGAACCTTTACCTGCCACGCTGTCTTACCACAAACCAGGTCTTAGCATGGTTTTATGAATATTTAGAGAAAGAGCAGGAGCAGAAACTGGATCATGCATGGATATTTTTCTAATTTAGTACTGGTCTCTATGTAGGGTTCTTTACAATAGGTCTCATCTTGCAAAGTTTTGATGTAATTCCTGAATCCTTCATTTTTAGTCAATTACGTTACATACGAAAAACTCAAGAGAGGAATAAGTTTCTCCAATACACAAGGGCAACAGAATTACCTAGTTGCTAGTGAAGAGGGAAAAGAGGACTACTTGTCTGGCCCACAGGAATACGGTGGCAAGACACAGCATTACTACTAGCCCAAATAGTGGTCAAAATGCCAATTAGTGCAAGAACATTTTATGATGACAACTGATGGACTACAAATAGGAAATGTTTCCATCATAAATCACAGCCAACTGAGTGCCAGTCAAATAGTAATTAAGTTTCAGTCATTATTTAATGTCTTCATAGCAGAGCATGAGTGGCAGAGCTTATTGCAAAGGAAGTTGAACTATGCTGCACTACAGCAGAACGTGCTAGGACGCAGATTCCAGCACCTTTGCACTGTTAAAATAGCAATTTACTCTAAGCTGTACCAGTCACTTAAGCCCTTCAAAGCAAGTCACTTGTGACCATATCTCCTTGGTGCTAGAATAGCACAATTCCCTTTCTTTTACTTTCTATATAACTCCTTGTGATGGACAATCTATCTACAGAACACGTATTCCCTGGTGACAACTGACATTAAAAACATTGAAGGGAATATAGAAAATAAGTCAATCATGCTGTTCTATTATGTTAAATATGATTTAAATACAACATACTGTACCACAAATGCTTGTAAGTGAACAAAACTTCAGCCTAAAATGCAGATAAAGAATATTTTAAAATACAAATTTGGTCATCAATTCATGCCACTGCACTGGACTTAAATTGGATGCAGTTTGAGTTAGGAAATGAAGGAAGTTTTAGACCTTATTCTTCCTTAGTGTAATTAACAACAATATGAGACATATGAGCAGGAGTGGGGAGTCCTAACACTATTCCACCTGACGGAATAGGTCTTGAAAGAAAAATAAGAGGATTTTTTCACTAGGACTTAGAAAAACCAGCTATGAATTATTTGTCTCTTAACCCCGTCCTGAAGATAGCCTGATGAAAGAATAAACTAATTCATATGGCTTTTCTGTGCAATCTTCCTGTAGCTAATTCATTCTGGCTGCTAGCTTCCCAAAAGTAGCACAGTGGCACTCCAAGAAGGACTCATTCTTGTAAACCTAAAGCTCCATGTGCTTAGTGGCTGAACTACCTCCCCCAGCTCTTCGCAGTAGGAAGATTTAGATCCTTCTGTGAACATTATGCTAAACTCCAACTGTCCTGCTGTTTGGGAAAGAACCCACAAGGACCCTGGGGGAATGAAAAAAAAGAAAGGACAGAACAAAAAACAGCAGAAAATAGCTTAAGAGCTTTCCATTACTATTATGTTCATTACTGCAAGTAGGGCTTGCACGGATGGCATCAAGGCCTTTTCTGCTCCTCACACCACCCCACCAGTCAGTGGGCTGGGTGTGCACAAGAAACTGGGAGGGGACACAACTGGGACAGCTGCCCTCAACTGACCCAAGGGAAATTCCATACCATACAGCATCACGCTCATTGCATATAAGTTGGGGAAGAAGGAGGAAGGGAGGGACATTCAGAGTAATGGCTTTTGTCTTCCAAGTAGCCACTACATGCGATGGAGCCCTGCTCTCCTAGAGACGGCTGAACATCGGCCTGTCCATGGGAAGTGGTGAAGGAAGTCCTTGGTTTGCTTTGCTTTGCTTATGTCTGTAGCTTTTGCTTTACCTATAAAACTGTCTTTATCTCAACCCATGAGTCTTCTCACTGATATTCTGACTCTGTCTCCACCCTACTGCAGAGGAGTGAGCAAGCAGCTGTGTGGTGCTTAGTTGCCCCCTAGAGTTAAACCACAATATTTAGTAAGATGTTTGCAGTATAGTGAAGATAATGGCTTACAGGTAATCTGCCAATGTGTGTAATTTTTGTTTGCACATCTGTGACTGTTATTTTAGTATAAGCATGCAGAACTTATTTGACTTAAATCCATATGTGGGAAATTCATTATTCTTGTCAGCAGGTGATACCACACACTTAGATTTACTTTTTAGATCTTTGAACTTTCAGATCAGTTACATAGTTAGTGCAGAGACTCTGTATCACTAAGGAGGAACACAACTTTCCTTTAGCATTATATTTAAAACTGGAAACAGATTTCAGGAGTCTAACCATTGAAGAAGTCTTGTCCCATACAAAACTCTGAAAGGATACTAGGTCCAACAGCTATATTTTAAAAAGTGCAAACCATGCTTGGAATAATGCATTTAATAACAAGGTGAGATCCACTGTCTCCAGTTCACATACCAGTAGATCTCCATTATTCACCCGTCACTTAGATATTCAGAGATGGGCTGAATTTTCTAGCAAGAGCCATATCTCAAAAGCAAAAAGTTAAACATAGTTGTCAAAAGGAAAGCCATAGAGGGCCAGATGTTCAATTGATTCAAATAGGTGAAGAGTATTAAATCAGCAAAGGTGCCATTCCCTTTGAGAGTATTTATCCAAAGTAACACAAACATCCCTTCACAGCCAGCACCAATAAATGGGAAGTTAAAGGGACTTAAGAAGCCAGCCTCTCCTGTTTTAAAAATGCAAATAATTTACCAGCAGTTAGAGCTGGAAGACGGTCTTTCCAAGATGAATCTCACAGGGGACAAATTAAATAAATACTTTGGTATGCATTGGTCAGCATTTCATATTCAGCATGTATCAAAATTAAGGAAGAGTTCTAATAAGAAATGAGAGATAAAGGTCTGGTGAAAAATCAATGTTCATTCTCTGATGAAGATTTAAAGGAAATAACAAATTACATCCCTTTTCAATTTTAATCACCTTTCATGTGAAAAACACAGTATGAATAAAACCAGTTTTGAATCAATTCCTGAGTAGGTATTAACCGTCAGATTACATACTTGCTATACATTTCTTGGAATGGACTTACTAATCAATGTTTTTTCATCTATAAGACTCTTGAGAAAACCAGCCTGCATTCTAGCAATAAACTAGACAATGAATCAAGTCCTCACAGTTTTTAGCAACTTGAAACTACTGTAGAGTAGCTGTTAGGACACACGATTTCTTTGATCTTAGCCCCCTATACACACAAGACCACTGAACAAAAGTAGCAGTATAAAAGTAATCTTTAAAGTATTTGTATATTGCCCAGCTCAGGTTGTTGTTTGGACTTTTTGTCCCAGCTACAACTTCAGGAAAAATAAATTCAAGGGCAAAGAAATAGAGAGACAAAGGGAAATGGTTTCTTCAACATGAGAACATCCCATCACAAAATATAGTTTCCAGGCCTTTCAGTTTACCTCTTATACTCTAAGTTAACAGCAAAACTAAAACCTGTTCTTCTGTTAAAGTGGCCATGTAGATGGAGCTGGTAAAGAAGGCATAGCTTTTACTAAACACCAAGAACCCTTATGCACATTTTGGCCTAACATTTACACTGATACTCTTGACGCTCTCTCATTCTTGGAAGACAATTTTTTTTTAAAAAAGTTTCACAAAAGACACATCAATCACTTCCAATCACAAGGGCTGTTAGTTTACTGAAATAATTTGACTATTTCTTTCCTCAAACTGTATCTACTTCCTTGCATTCTGATTGACTATACATGTCTGATTTGCACAAGTTAATTTTTAAATAACTGCATAATGTGCTATTCCCTTTACTGTGATTGCCTAAAACCTATCATTAGCCAATCA
This sequence comes from Oriolus oriolus, assembly GCA_013400235.1. Lineage (NCBI taxonomy): Eukaryota > Metazoa > Chordata > Aves > Passeriformes > Corvidae > Oriolus > Oriolus oriolus. The sequence goes on from VXBT01010693.1 coordinate 583,432, forward strand.
AAGAGCAAAGATCTGCACAATCACTCTGGGATATTTTTCAGTAACTGCTCTGTGAATATGTAATTTTCCTTCACTATGCAAATTTCACAAACATATTCCTAAGGCTCTGATTGGACCTGTGGTTCAGAATTTTAAAGTTGTTATCCATGGTTCCATACAAATTTTCTTATTCCTCAAAATTCTAAAAGCTTTAGAATATTAAAAAAGGGATAAATAAAAGGGAAAAAAACAAAACATAAAAAAAGGATTTTCATGCTCAAATATTAGAAGACTCCATTAGAAGAACTCTAAGCTCAGGCTCTCAGTCGCAAAGGATAACCACCAGATAACCACCATGGGGCCTGCACAATGATCACTAGTGGACATGAGAGAACAGAACACAGCCCCTCCTAATGCCGATTCTCTTAACAACAAAAACAAAAGAAAAAATAAAACAGCCTCTAGAGAAATGTTTTTAAAACATCTAAGGTATCCTTTGGGTCCAAAGTGAATGTAGACTTTGGAAATGACTTAAACAGACAGATTGTTATATCTTTTCCTTCATTTTCTCTACCCTACAAATCAGCTACCTAACTGGTCCAAAGCAACTGTCCAACTATGTCGACTTAACTGAATTTTTAGCAGAATATACAAGACTGTTTGGTACCAATTTACTTGTTATTTCTCTGTAGGAGAGAGAATATCTCTAATGCCATTCTGCCAGTTGTTACCAGTTTTTGTCATGACCATGGATACCGATCATAACTTAAAAGCAGTATTATTTTGGTATTGGGCAGTTATATGAATTTGACAAAAATCTCAGACTCTCTCAAGTGCAAATATTTTACTGAAGCATAAATAACATCACATATTTATATAGCATGTTTTATTTGGCATTATCCTAAACTTACATTAAAACTATTAGACAGGTGGTTTGGTAAAATGATGGAAGAAACAGATAGGAAACCCTGAATATTAATGCCAGTGTTGACACCTACAAGAGAACAAACTGATAAAACACATGGATTAACAACTCCAGATCTCCTGGGGATTTTACAGCTGGTTCGTGGTATACACTGTGATAAACAACATTAACAGTTGGAAATATGTGAACATGAGCATTTTCACATCCAGCCATAAGCCTTTAGAGCACTGTTTACAGGAAACAGCATGGCAACCTAGAGTACTGTAGTAACTGTTTCCAAATGCATAATCATGCTATTTCACAGGGAGAACATCCAAACTGGAAGTGTTATAAATCATACTACTTTTAAGATAAAAATAATGAAAAGCACATTCCTGGTTTTATGAGATATTCTCCTTTCAGAACTAAGAACAAGCACAATCTATTATACCTCAGAGCCACAAACACTGACAAATGTGCAAGAACTTTGGAGCTTAATATCACAACACACAGATACATCCATCCTAGCAGCAAAAATATGTCTGCTTACACTCATGGTGAGCACTTAGTCCAGATGAGATACCGACAAGAAGCCTCATAAGATGAGGAGAAAAGGTTTGAGATTAAATTCAAAGTTTTCTGATCATGAATGCAAAGCTAGAAATTGCAGCTCAACCTAAATACATGTCAACTTAAAAAAAAAAGAAAGATGGACCCAGCAGCACATTATAACAGATCAGTACATAGACAGATTGATACAGATGTCTTAATTTGAAAGCTTTAGCAGGTCTGAAGGGAAATCATCGATAACATTTAATAACCATCCGATATGTTACCAGCCACTGAAAATGAAGACAGAAGGTTTTGACCTACATGTAGAGAAGATTCAAATGCTAGGAAATTTCAAAGTTATTTGTGTTAATTTCTTCTCCACATGAAACATTATGGCTAAAGCAGAGTTGGAATACTCATTAATTTTTTACTGAATATATTTTGGACTCTAATTCCATTCTAATCTGGAGTCCAACATTTACATTCTGATTTTTCTTCTATTAAATAGAATTTGTGCTTTTCATCCAAGTCTCACATGGTTCTGCTTGCCTTAGGGGCTGTCCAGAATAATGCTGTTCATTGTGGAAGCGTCAAGTGTCTGAAAGTCAAGTTAAACTGGCAGTTACGCCATTTAAATACTTACATCTTTATCTCACTGAAATAGTCAAGCACTTATTGAGGTTTAAAATAAAAAAAAAAAAAAGTTGTTTTTACAATCTTTTTACAGGAAATCAATTTAACAGCTTCACTTGCACCAGCTGCAATTATAATTTGTCATATCTTAAGTTTCTCAAAAAAGGAACTACTCATCATGCTGGCTATCTATGCTTAAAACACCACTTTTGCAGAGTGTCTGCAAGATACAACACAGCCTTTACACACTTTTGTCTATGTCTTCAGCTTCATCTAGTTTTCTAGTGAAAATGTGATTTAGTAAAGACTGACATTGCACAAAAGTAGAAGGAAACTTGCTTCAAATCTCTCAAACAATTTTTTTCTAGATATGCTGCACATCATATTAGATAAGGAATAGACTCTCAGCAATAATTTTGAGCTTTATTAGTCAGGAAAAGAAGAATACATATGTGTGCTTAGACTCCATTTGGCATACAGGGCCAGAGGCTGACTATCAATAGTTAAAATAGTTTCAGATATTAAAGAGCCCTGCTGGTACAGTCAAAAACCCTTAGACAAGATAAAACCTGCTCGTCAGGATTATATTTATTAACACTTTGAAGGAGAACTGAGAAAAACTCACAGTCTTGAAACCTTCTGCGGCAAAATCTTAATGACTTGCTGTGATAACTACACAAAAGGAGGGAAGATTTGTGCTCAGTTTTGGGCCCCTCAGTACAAGAAAGACTTTGAGGTGCTGGAATGTGTCCCAAGAAAGGCAATGGAGCTGGTGAAGGGTGTGGAGCATAATTTTTATAAGGAGTGGCTGAGGGAGGTTTAGCCTGGAGAAAAGGAGGCTCAAGCGGGGGCCTTATTGCTCTGTACAACTGTGTGAAAGGAAGGTGTAGCAAGATGGGGCTTAGTCCCTTCCCTGAAGTAACAAGCAGTAGGACAAGAGGGAATGCTGTCAAGTTGTGCCAGGTTTAGACTGGATATTAGGAAAAATTTCTTCACTGAACAGGTCGTCAAGCAGGTGAGTCAGCATCCCTGGAACTTCAAAAAACACCATGTGGCACTTAGGGACATGGTTCAGTCCACCACTAGGTGGACTTGGCAGTGTCAGGTTAACGGCTGGGCTTGATGATCTTAGAGGTCTTTTCGAACCTTAAGGATTCCGATTCTATGAAAGTAAGGCAGCACTGGTATACGAATTGCACAGCAGTGCTTATACTGCATATATAGCAAAAAATATTCAGACTGGCCAGTCAGTAACTTTTATGTCAGCTTTTCTGATACTCGTGAAAAATTATGTTCTGTGATGTTTACAAACCAAAGAAAAGCTCCTTGTAATGCATACCCTAACTACACAGTACACAGAGGCTTCGCCAGGGACACCTTAATTTACATCTCTAAGAGCATGAAAGACTTTCTCTTTTAATCACTGCAGGTGGGTAAGTTCCCAATGTACAAGGCAGAAAATATGATAGCACATAAAACAAGAACACAAGTAACATTTAAACCAAATCCAAAAAAACCCGAAGAGCACAAGGAAAATTCTTCTTTTCCCCTAGTAAACAGCCAAAATAAATTTTGTTTATTTTAAGGCAGAGGGATATGGTAGAGGAGGTGACCTTGCGTTCTGGCAATGACAATAGATAGAATTGCATCAGAGGTCTTTTCTATTATATTATCTGTGGTCATCTGTATAGTTTCATAACCTCATCTGGTCCACAAGGTTAATGGCAGTCTATCTAATTCATCCCATTGCATCCTCTAGTCATATTCAATCTGAACTTGAGTTCACAGCATGTAAACTTTGCTTTTATGTTTTTCATGTAAATGGAAAAGTGTGTGTATTCTGGAGAAAAGGTACTCTTGGGACTTGATCAATAAACATAAACTATGAATTTTGCCAGCAGCACATTCTAGCACTTGATAAACTAATGGAAACATTAGGCCATCTTGTATTTTTATCTCTTCCACCAGATGTGCTAATTTATAAAAGGTGTAGTTTTATATTTTCTCTTTTTATGTTGCTATGATTATGCAAATCCTATTTCGACAAAATAAAAATCCTGCAACTGTGTTAAAACAACATTATTAGATTTTAAAATTATTCTATGCAAAAGAAAATTTAAGAAACAACCATATGTAGATTTTTTTCCTTCAAATGAGTCTAATATTCTCTGCCAAGTTGGCAAAAAACATGACGTGAAGTCAGCATTGCAAGTTTATTGTAAATTAAAGTGCTTTCTTTCTTTTAGCTGCACTACATTGCCTTCACTATTATTGCTTAAATAACAATGAGTGTCTCTCCCTTTTCTGGCTCAACTCTCATCACTTCTTGTGATGAAATCTGTCAAACTCCTCAAACAGGAATGTGTTCTTGCTGCCACTGATACCAGAAAAAGCATTTCCTGGTTTAGTTAGACCATTACAAACAACCCTTCAGGTATCTGATGAAATTATCTTCAAATTTTTATCTTTTCATTTACATTTCAAATTCAAAATGATTCATAGAGGTTAAGTACTGAAGCATTAACAAGATGCACTGTAATCTATCACTCTGCACTATGCTGCAATTCTCTGCAAATATTCCATCTTAAAATTACTCTCTTGGATTTTTATTTTTTTAAAAAATGTGGCCATTATTCTCCTTCCCTCCTGCATCAGTGCTACAAATATTCTGACACCTCCTATGTAAAAATCACTCCTATTTCAACATGAGAAGTCTACTAGAATATGATTTTCAGGCCTTGCAGGTTTATCTGAAAACAAAAACAAGGCTTCTCTCTTCTCTGTTGTGGTGAAGAGTTCTGCCACGTGCAGTCAGGAGTTCAATAGGCTGCAGAAAGCTCATACCCTTGCAGGACTGAATCTGTAATGTGGCAGAAAAGAAAAGTACAAAAGACTTAGCTATGGAGTAGAATCTTCCCTTTAAGAAGCTGTTTCAGGACCTTCACTTTAACTGCAATTATTATTTATATTGCTGTATTGTCCAGTGCCTTTAATCAAGTCTGTGGGTCTCTTGGGAGTGAGTCTCTAAATAAAGTCAGTCTCTGTCCTGAACAGAGACAAATTATATTCTATAACTTGAGACAAAGCGTCAACAAGGCAGGGATGGAGAGAAGTATGAGAGCACGGGAGTGGGAAAAACAAAACTAACTGTGACTGTATAGCAGAGTAACAGAGGTACATGTTCATTTTGACGGCTTACAACTGTTCAACTCTTTCTCTTTGAAAAAAAGTTCTTATAAGCAAGCCTTCCTGTCTCCAATAGGCTGTTAAATTTAGACATCTCCCTGGTAGTCAACTTATTTCAGAACTCCAGATGGTGTTAAAGAAAAAGATGGAGGAGGATCAGAGTAAATGTTGTAACTCTGAGATTACACTTCAAGATGAAGCACTTTTTGCAATTAGATGCAGATGTAAGTCTCAAATGGATAGAGGCATCCAAGGTGAGTAGAACTTATGCAAATGAATAGGCAAATAACAGACAAGAACAGACACACAATAAGCATATCTAACTGTTAAAAAACCTCCATAATGAAGATGAAGAGCATGAACAGGAATAAGACCAGGAAATCAGATTGTTGATTAAAATAGAGGAAGACATGCAGAAGCTGAAGGAAAGGGTCTTAGTGTTTGTAATTGGAAATGAAAGGTTACAATTTAAATTAAAAGATAATAAGGAATGCATGTAGGGACAGAAATATAGGCCAGAATTTGGAATCTTTAAAGTCAGAAACCAGATAGTAGAGTAGTCTCAAAGTACACATAGTAAACGTGGAAGTAAGTACAGTGAATGTTTAGGGAGGAAAAAGAGGTTTCCAAGAAGCATGTAGATTCTCACTGTGCAGCTCTGTTGGAGAGATGATTTAGGCTCAAATCAACATATAGGAGTATAGAAGGACAAAATTTCAATATATCTTTAATGAAGTTATGTCATAATTTCCTATTTAACTTGTGCCTGAAATACACCAGTGTTTTCTTTATTTAAACAAGCCTAGGATGCAATGTAGTTGGTGCAGGACTCCTAATTTGTCCCAGGATACCTACTGCAAAAGTGTTTGTCTCCCAGATCTCTCCAAACTCCCTTCCTCCAGATCCCATTTGATGGATCAAGCATTACTGCAATGTCTCAGGAGACAATAAAAGCCCTGGACCTGAAGACCTATAGGGCACAAGATTTAGAGTCTTTATCTTCTGTATCCCCTTTTTGATGTGCAATGTCTTTGTAATACGGTGAATATTTTTTCACACTGTGCCGTGCTAGGCCACTGTGGATGCTCTCATTTGCAAACAATAATATTCCATGCATTTACTGATTATCCTGATTTTTTTCCTTCAGCAGGGACTTTGTAACTTTTAGCCCCATTAGTATCTCTATCTCACTGCAGCTATATTTTGTTTTGACATGAAATTAGGTTTGTTCGTGTATTTGTGGTGCATGTTTATATTTAACAAATGTGACTTAAGCATAGAAAGCAAGCTGAAATTTATCAACTTCCACCATGAAAAAATAACCTACTTACTTAAAGAAATACAGCATAAGCCCCTGAGTCTCCTTTCCAAAGCAGTGTGTCACGCCAAATAACAAGAAACCTACAAACAAAGAGTTTCACTGGGTAGACTGAATTCAGTTTATTAATTACCCTATCTAGTAGTATATTAACTACTCTGTCTAGGCCAGCAGGTATAGTGTGGAGGACCTGACGAACACAAATTATGATACAGATAAAAATTATTAAAAAACCAATAATGTCATATTATTACAACTGCCAATTAAAAATGTAAAACATTCAGTGCAAAACAAGCTTGCATAACTATGAAAATGTAAATATAATTTACTTTATGAAGATTCACTTTCTTTTTCTTTAGTGCCTTATGCACAAGTGTCCAGGGTGGATATGGACAAATATCAAATCAAAGTTTAGAAGGGAATAGTGGCCCATTTATTAGAGTCCATGCAGTTGTAAAAAATCATTAAACATTTTAGAATGTAGGATTCCAACTTTCTGTAAGTGACAGCACTGAGTTTAGGCAATGACTATGGCAAATACATCTAAGTATATCAAAACCACAGTAAATACAACTATAAAATGCTCCAATGTGGTTCATTGCACAAGTCAGACTTTAACATCCCTAATTTTTACCACTGTGGTTACAATTAAACCCTCAAGTGTCATTTATGCTGCATGAAGATATTTATGTCTATAACCTGTTACTATTTTAAAAACATTTATTGGTCAGTTGCCTCCTTTATAGTTTGAATTATCAGCCTTTGCACAAACTATTTAAAAGAGGAGGCTAAATTTTGAAAAAGATGTTCTTGAATTTGAGTGGGCTATTGGCACAGTTGTACTTACTTGCAGCTGTAAGTATGACTCAATTATTTGCAAAAGAGCATTTATACATAGATTCACAATTACTGTGCTATAAATAATATCATCCTAATGTGCTGTTTTGCACTGCTTCCTCATTCACTGAAGGTGGTGGACAGCAGAACAGAGAAGTTCATGGAACACTTAGTTCTGCAGCTGAAATATTTTAGTTTAGCTAATGCTTAAATTATAATAAATTTTCATTGGAAGAAAAATTTTAAAAAACTATATGGCTTATTTGAAAAGACTAATTAATTCTTTACAACAGCAAAACAAATTGTCTTCTTCTTTCAACAGTACCAAATTTTTTTGTCACTCCACACAAAGTGTAAGAATAAAAGAGATAAGGAAATATGTCTAGCATAATATTAAAGAGAAAAGTCAAGTAAATTACACCAGAGCCCCTAAAGAAAGCAGGCAGTTTAAATAGGAAAATTTATGAAGGTCTTCTGAGAAAATACATCATGTGATTTTTCTTTTTGCATTAAGATGTAATTCATCTAACAAAAAAAAAATTCCCTTTTTTCCCATGTGACAGATATTCTACTTCATTTCTGAGTATGGGCTCGTTAAGGATTTAAATTATCAGCAGCTTTGTATTCTTCTTTTTTTTTTTTAAGGAATGACACCATGCATTTCTTTTTATGATGGCACAAGGGAACCTCCTTTGCCTTTCATTACTCAAAGGGACTGTATGATTTGAGGTTGTGCAAGGCTTCAACATCAATATAATCTTTAAAAATATTTCAAAGAAGACTGTAAATCAACCCTGCTTTTGAAAGAAATTATTTCCTACCATTTGAAAGACATAAATTGCTGCATAAATTAACTATTGATTTTTGTATATGATTAAACCTGTCATATTAGTTACAATAAATACTATTTTTCACCCACCATAAAATGACAATGAAAAGGACTGCAATAATTTCAGTGAAAATACTTGGGTTTGCCTTTATAATACAACTGTCAACATGACCATCGTAATACTATACTGCCATAAATTCTGAAGCTGTCAGCAACCATGAGTGAAACATTAGGCCCTGTCACTAAGTGGCTTTAAGCACCTTTTTTTTGGATGCAGTCTAATCTGCAGATTTTCCATATCTCTGTGAGCTTTTTTTTTCTCATGGAATATGCTCCTAACTATGCTGGTGGTGACTCCTGATCTGGCTTGTTTACCAGAAATGCATTTGTATTATTGATTTTCCTCTCAAAAGAATTGCATGCAAAATAATTTACAATTCTGAGAACCTGGAATGATTACAAGAAACCCTTACTTTAAGTTTTGTATATCAGTACCTGGAATATTTCAAAGCTAAATAAACTATATCGGCCTTGCCAGATAATCATGTCATATTTAAAGTCCTCTCTGAACAAGAAATTGTCTAGGATTTCTCATCTGTAGTTTTCTTCTTGTTCTATTTTCTTTCTACACTTCTCCCTTATTTTCTAAACATGGGCCATAAATTTTAGTAAGATTTTAACACTCCTTTTTAAATTAAGAAGCACAGCAAAAAAAAAAAAAAGGCATGTGATCTCCTCCATAAAACAGCCAAAAAGCACACTAGCTTAAAGAAATATTAAACATTTATCAGAGATTTAGCACACCATGATGAGAAATTAGAAATTTCACTCTTTGTAAAAATAAATAAGGCATTTAATTCACTCTCTCAACTCTTTTCCCCCTTCTATCAGTTGGCTGAGGGACTGGGGCTTTTTTCAGTTACACACCTGAAAAAGTAAATGGCATGTGTTCCACTTCCCAATCAGTACAACTACAGTAATTGTGTGGCAATTTGATGATAAGAAAAGATGCTTTATGTGTTGTGGATTATAATGGAAATAATCTCATTTGAAGTATTTTCAATCACAAAAGGAAGAAAATAATTTAACTCTAAATTATGGTGGAAATGCAGTGCTCGTGAATATCAAGAGTAATGCGACTTTAGAAAATAATTTTGGCAAACAGAACACCCAGTTCTTCTAGGAAACCACCTCATCTTAAATGTCATTCTGCAGCCATAAGCAGAAGTCCAGCCCTTTAGCACAGCTGCTATCAGAAGTTATGCCACTGCACAGACCTCAAAAACCAAGCTAAAGATATGGCCAAGACTTTTGCAACATGCTAACACGGCTGCTTGGATCTCTTCTCACTATGGATAAAATCAAGAGTCTTTACATTCTGTGAGAACTCATTTTTTGTCACTTCCTAATGGGCTCCAATGAGTGCACCTTCAAATATATATTCAGTGATTTCTCCTGAAAGTCTTCCTCATGTATTTTGTATTTTCACCTGATGTATGCTTATAGGTGAGATACGATTTGCAAGAAAGCCTAACAGTGACCTCAGCAGCTACAGAGGAATTATTTACCCCGGATCTGTGATCACATTGTTACACAACAGCAAGTTTGACAAACAGCAAATCAGTTTGATCAATGCAAGCTATCCTGAATTATTGGGTCATTCATTCAACTCCACCCACTGCTCCATACCTTTTGGAAATTACTCCAGTGTTTCTAATCACTGAAAAGCATTCCAAAGGTGTCTCACTCTTAACTCAATGCAAAAATATACTGACTTTCAGAGCAAGGCTCTGCCCTTTGCTTAAACAGGGATCAGTCATGGCTTTCAGACCAAATACTTTGGTAACTTTCATGGCTCTTTTGCTAGTAAACAAATGTGAAAACTGTCATTGCCTATTCTTTCCAAGATTTGGACAAAAAACTAAGCTCAGTTAAACAGTAGGAAGATATTTGGGACAGGACCAGTTGTCTTTTTTGTCTCTCTTCTCCAAAAACTACACTAGACCCCAGAGCACTGGTCTGCTGTGGTGCCCATTAATCTTCACCAAACAACCTGCTGACCTTTTCCTCGTGACCCTGCCTGACTTCTTGCAAGCAAAACTCCATGTTATGCTTATCAGTCTCTCATGCTTCCTCCACGTCAACTACATATAATTTTGACATGTCATTATAATGTAAATAATTCCTTATTTAAAGCATGACATTTTGGTTAAAATTTCAATCATATCCTACTTTTTTTTTTTTTTTGTGCTTTGTCCTCTTTTAAAACTATATAGGTACTTACAAGAGATTGTCACAGGTTACAGCGCACATAGGTGTTTTTTCTTAACTTGGAAATAAAATCATGATAGTCTTTATTACATTCTACAGGAAAAAAACCCCATGTTCGTCGTTACTAAATATGTACATAAAATATGGGACGTGTACATGTGTGTAAAGGTTAGGACACAAGCATATACCCCAAACATGACATGATAAATACATCATACCATGTAGACTTTAAACAAAGTATTGATGTTTACACCACATGTATATTCACACCACCAGTATATCATAAGATTATAGCAAATATACAGATTTACATATAGTAGTTACCATGACAACATCTAAAATGAATTTAGCCATGTGAGCCAGGAAAACACTTGGACTTCTATAGAAAGAACTATTCTTTTGACATTTTGTGTTTAAATTGGGCATCTACAATCATTTCCGCTCTCCTAATTGTGAAAGTTTCTCTGAAGTAGTATCAGCAAAATAGGAAAGTAAACTTCTAGAGAGTAACTGTTCTAAAGTATTAACATATTTTAAGATTGGAATACTTGTTTAGTTTTACTTTAGACTTTTATAGAAAAATCACAGAACTTTATTAAAAACACAGCTGAAATAAATTAGTATCTATAGATAATTCAGTACAAACCCTGACTGAGGTAGACACAATGGCAAAAATATGAATCCCAAAGTACTAACTAATACTAACTGAATACTAACTAATAGTGTGAAGGAAAAATCTCATGTCTCTTTCCTACTCTGTTTTTTTTCCTGTTTTTTATATGTCAGCGGCATATCACTATATATTCTAGCTCGTTTCATTTGTTTCCTGAGAATGCCTGCTCCAGCACTAAGAACGTGCATATCCACCATTCTAAACTGCAGCTAGTGATGCTTTCCTCATGTCTAACTCAAAAACAACAAAGAAAAGGGATACAGACCTCACTACTCAATAAAAGGTTTCGTATTCAGGACCATATTTAAGCACATCCCTTAACTTAGAGCAAGACTTCCAATATCATTCCAGCAGTGTCAAAGCCTTTTAGTTCAGTCATATCCTAGTCCTGATGATGCCTTGAGGTCGCCACCTAAAAACAGAGACTAGACATGAATAAGAGAATAAAGGTAGGTATTTATTTGAAGGGCCTTCAAAGCACACCCTGGGCAGGCCAAAGGCTACACCCAAGGTGGACTCTGGGTCACGAGTTCTTCACGCTTTTATAAGTTTGGTTCATTTGCATATCAAGGTTAATTCTCCAATTATAACCTCAGTTAATGATGTAATTACCCCAAGTTTGCCCCCCACCTCAAGGCTTTAGTTTACCCATTTTGTGGCCTGCTGTCCTTGAAGAGCAAACCTAGAGAGGTTTGTTATGTCTAACCAGCATGAGAGAACAGTAGTTAACAGGCTGCATGAAACTTCAGTTACACACTAAGTAGTACAGTATTTGAAAAATACAAAAGTTAAAACCAAAGGCATCACTCCCCCGCTTTCGTTTTACAACCTCAGCACTGTGTGTGTCATATTCTTTGTGCCAAATCTTGCGTACTTCCAAACTGTTTTAATTCCACTGACTACCACAGAGGTAGATTCCTAAGTACGAGCCCAGATCTGACCTTTTGTCTTTAGGGGTTAGAAAATATATTAAGACTTTAAGACTATAAGACTTTCTAGTCCAAATAGGAGTAACAGCCAAGCACAGGAGGGAAGAGAGCAAGTTAAAAATGTGTTCCCTGGACACAATACAAACAAGGTAGTCATCAGCAGATGAATAACCTGGGTTTTAACATATGACATCTATTTCCAGTGAGTCAGAGTTTGGTTTTTCGTTTGTCTTTCTTTTTAAGAGGGAAGTATTTGTTCCTCTATAAAAGGTAAAAGGGGATAGAAATGTTAAAATAGACTATTTGTGTTTCAAACTTGTACTAAAAAAGATTTAGTCACCAGTGCAGTCATGATACTTTGTTTTCCACAGGTTTCAACAGTGAATCACATTCTAATTGTTCCCAGGAGCACACTGAATATTTTTCAGGTTTTGATTTATTCTCACTGGTAACTGCTATAATTTATGATAGATTCCATTTTGTCTATCCATGCTTATAAAACAAGCTCATGTAAGCAAAAAACATCCAACAAGACAGAACATCGCAGTGGGAAAACGATTTGGAAAAGACAGTTACTTTATAATGGCTAAACTTTGTGAAGGATGAAACAATATTACAAAAAGAAAAAGAAAAATACAGGTATTGCAGTTAGTATTCAAGTCCTCATTTTGTCTTATTGTCATACGGTCTAGTGACACCAGAAAGCGAAAATGTTCTTCAACCTGAAAGCCCAAATTTCTTCAAACAAGGCATCAGTAAAACACCTTCACAGCAGAGGTACACACTGAATTTGTCAATCAACACAAGCTAGGACAAGAGGTCTTTAATGCAGTAGCTACCAAAAGAAAACAAGAAGTAAAGAATTTTCTTTAAATCAGGCAGATGCATAGGGAGATAGGAAACACAGAAAGTAAGACAAAGCTTCAGATGAAAGAATAACCATTATCATGCTCCATATGGATTACCTTCATTCTGCCAATGCATGAGTGCATTAAGCCTCTACCTCAACACCATGTGTCATATCTTCATGTGGTTATTTTGGCTTGCACACAGGAAAGCGCACCTTCATCAGTAACTGAAATGGAAGCTGTCTGACAGCAATTCAGTCTGTCCAGCTCACACTTCTCTTGCAATCCATACTTCTTGGCAGTGCACTTGGCATACTACACCACACCACAGGTTGCCATCAACATCCGTCTCTCTCTATTCCATGTGCTAACACAATGCTAATAAAAATAGCATTGCTTATGATGGAAGACCTCTAAATCATTGTGTTAACCACTTAACCTGGGACTAACACAGAGTTTAGACAAATACCTGTCCCACACCTGTGAGCACAGTGCGTTCCCTGGCTAATGGCCAAAGGATATCTACTTACAATACAAGATTCTTTCTGTTATCCTCCAGGAAATGCCACCTGTCAGCTCACTTTTGGTCCTGATCTACCAGGGTTTTAAACAGCCAACTGAAAAAGGCCTTGAAAGGAGCTTCAAAAATGGAAGAAAACTGGCAGAGGAACATAATCTGTCCACCAGGCCCCCGGGGCTGCAGAGTAAAGGTGAGGAACAATTCCAAGTGCACAAGTTGATCTGTCTGTGCAGGAAGAATCTCCCCATCCAAAACTGCAGTTAGCACAATGTCCAACAATAAGTAGCTAAAAGCAACTGGCTATTTTTCCAGTGCCAAAGGAGCAGGAAGAGAAAGGGCAGTCCCATGCACAAAAACCCCAGACACCTTCCCCCAGTGTAGGAAAAGAAAATCTAATGGATGAAAGAAATTTTTCCACACTTTCTTTCATGAGTATCAGTTACACTTCCCAGCCATCCAGAAAGCAAGAAATCAAGAAAAGTGATGACCAAGCTTTGGCATTTCTTTGTGTCCTGAATCATTATGAAATTATGATCTCAAAACACAGACAAGAAAGAAAAAGGACACTCAGAAAAGGGAAATCATCTGGGATACAAATCCATGATTTAATGTTTGAAACATTTTGGACTTGATTTAGCCTCTTTCTGCCATCATTTCTCTTGTAAAATTCAGATTTCAGTACGCCAGAGGGAGATCTACTCTGTCTTCAGTGGCCTGAGGACTGTTTTTTCAGTTTTCCTGTGGATCAGAGATGGCCCACGGATCAAGTCCCACAAGAAAAGCAGTTAGTCCTAGGAGGTCAATTTTTTTTAAATTTTGAGGCAAATAAATGGTCTTTGATTTTCAACAGGATAAAGATGAGATCAAAACCTCCAGTCGGCATGCAGGTATATATCTCAGCTCCAGTTCATATACAGAGATCACAAATTTTTTGCCTCTTTCCTCAATTTCCCTGGAATCAATTAAAAAATTTTATGATAACAACATTCACTTGACTAACCGGTGTGAAAAACACATTCAGGAATGAAACACTGGGTTTTAAAACGAGATTTTCTGACAGTCTGCAGAAAAGAGACAAAAAACTATCTTAATCTCCATAAGATAAAAACATTAGGAGAACAGCAAACCAATTGCATAGGTTTCTATTTGTAAAAACACATAAAAACTGGGTAAGACTTTCCTAGCTCTCATAAATAAGGTATGGCTCTCATTTGTACACATATGTATGTAAGTATGTAAATACACACATTAAATATAGATATGTACTTCGTATATACACAGAGTATCTCTCTTCCTGAAAAAAGAAATAATAGTTTAAAACGTTTTGTGTCTGAGAGATGAGAGAGGAAAATGTTTTTAATATTCAGTCATTCTTCCTGACACGAACACTGCCAGAGCACCTGGCAGACAACAAAAAGCACTGTATGATCGAGTAGTGATAATGAAGCCTGGTGTTAGAGACCCCACTGCAAGAAACTATTAGACTGTATGGAACACACCATTCTTAACTGCTGCCTTTTTCTTTCTTTGTTTTTTTAGGGTTTTTTTTTTAGTTGTTAGAAATTACCTTGTCAATAAAAAAAACATAATTCTGATTATAAATAAAACATTAGAACCTAAAGAACTATTTTTTCAAAAGTGCATTAAGATGACAAGTTGAACTTCGTATTTCCGTCTGTTTCATTGTACCTAGAATTTATTTTCTGTAGAAACTGTATCAGTTGATCACTGAGTATTGTCAGGGAAAGACACAGACTCACACCTATGTGTGTCTTTCAAATTCATTAACCTGCATTTAAATTATCGTAAATATTTTTATTATAACCACCTTGGTGATTTTTTTTTAATTTGCTTTTAGAATTTTAATCACACTGTTCAGCTACTCTCTATTACACTGAAAATAAAAGAGTATGTCTGGCAAATGGATTTGCAAGCTTACAAGATTTCCAGCACTGACAACCTTTTTCTGTTCTCACCCATGAAGTTATAATAAGTGATGTATTAGTAGGAATTTTACAAAGAGTATCTTCAAAGGCCCTATACAGAAAAGTTATCTAGAATACACCAGTATTTCTACTTTAGAAACAAATAAGTCTTTGTTTTGGGCGG
>VXBT01010694.1:0-21525 GCA_013400235.1 Oriolus oriolus
ATCAGTGTCAGGGGTCAGGAGGAGCTGCTCAGTGCAGGCCAGATTTACACCAGAACAGCAGGAGAGAACCCGAGGCACAGATCTCTCTGAGGACGCCTCATTCCTCATTTCTCTGGGAGAAATAAACTCTGGCTCATTTCTAGAAAGCAAAATAATGAAAATATTTGAAGAATGAAAACCTAAAGCACCAGAATGCTGAGGAGCATCAGGGCTGCATGAGGGAAATGAATTCTCCAGCGGCATCGAGTGTTTTACTCTTTGTGGAGCGTTTAAATGGATTTCTACAAAAATAATAAAGGCTTCTGGAGGAGATAACTCCAAGACCATCTATCTTTGTTGCCTCGAATTCAATAGTGGTTAAGTGAGATAGTCTGGGCTTAGCCTGCTGCAAACACTGATTCAGTGGGCAGGATTCAGCTGTCAGCTCCTTTTTGTGCAGGAATTACTCCCCTGAACGAGTGGGGAAGACGCTTTTCTTCAGGTTTTTGAGAGACAGCTGAGGGTTTATAGCTCTGATCATAGAACAATGTCAGGAACAGGAACTGTGGTGAGTTTAAAAGCCTGACTTGCAGGCTGCAGCCCAAATCCCTGGGTTTTTAGGAGCTGCATTGAATATTTTGCGCATACATCTGGTGGAAAAGGCTTTTTTTGTGCTTGTAGGTGTCAGTCCTGGCTGAGACATGGGGGTGGCTGAAATGAGGTTTCCAGTACTGACAGCACCTCGAGACAACAACTAAAGCACTTCTAAACTCTGATGGTTTGTCAGGAACTCATCCTGAGATGAGAAATCTCACCGAGCACCTGATCTGGGGGTTTGCAGTGAAAAGCTGCTCGGCAGAGCAGGAAACGCAGCGAACACATTTTGTGGAGGAAAAAGGTGATGGCTCACAATATTTATTTCTTTTTAGATGCAGGAAAAGAGAGCAAAGCCTGATGTGCAACAGCACCTGCACAACTTGCAAAAACACCACTCAAAAACCCACCACAGGCACACGTTGTTCGAGCAGTAAATAAAGCAGTAACTCCTGAAGCATGGCAGGCTGTGCAGCTTCAGGGGCAAGCCAGGGATGCTTTTAAGCTGAGTTTTTTCCCTCTGTAGTAAATCTGAGTTTAAGGTGCTCAAAAGGGCATTGCTGGATTCTTTTCTGGAAAGCTCAGCTAAGGAATTTGCTTTTCATGATGCCCCACAGGGCCCCCACAAAGTAACAAGTCAGCATCATTTCCTCGCTGCAGCTGATAACATTTATTGCTAATTCCTTAAACCCTGCTTTAAAAGAAAACAGGTCTGCAACCTGCACTGCACCCACAGGAATAATCTTTCTTTTCCTCACTTTGGTAATTCAATTGTGACTTGTAAACTTGTGCAGCTGTAGCAAAAAAAAGTCTACAGTCATCTCTAATCTATCTTGAGGAGAGTAAAAAGTGCTTACCAGCACTGGTGTAGTAAATCCTGGCTGCTTTATTAAATAAATGTAGAATTTCACTCAGAAGCCTTAAGGAAGAAGAGTTTTAAAATATCTGAACAATTTAGCACGTTCTGAAGCTGAATAAAGATTGATTGAATTTCGGGGTGAGATTTAAACTGATGACAGACCAAATCCCAGTTAAATTCACTTGAGGAGCGTGGGCATTATTGATGTCTTCTGAACGGTGAGAGACAAACCAGGCTGCTGGAGAAATTCCTGAGCATCGCAATCTTTCTGCTACTGGGAAAATAAGACTCTGAAAAGATCCCAAAGCTATTTATAAGTGTAAGTCACACCTTGAGGTGTCTTTACATAAGCAGCACACATGTAAGCAGCACAGGATCCGGCAGACAGCGGAGCACACGTCCCCTGCTAAAATCTGAAGGGCTTTCATGGATTTGGGTTCACTCCCTTCCACGTCTGAACCTGTGCATCTGCTTCATTCTTTGTTGCAGCAGCAGAAGAGATTTTCCAGGGATAGGTGATGCTTTTGGCAGTAATTTGATGTGCAGGCAGCCAAGCAAATTCCTCTTGCTGGGCTAAGCCAGGGGCGCTGCTCTCAGGTGAAATCTCCTCCCTCTTCCAGGAGTCTCTGAACTGGAGCAGTGGGGGTGGGTTTGGGCTCCAGGCCTTCAGAGACAAAATCAGGGTGAGTCACATCAATATTCATTAAAAGCAAATAAAAACCTGCTGGCTTTTAGCCAAGGAAGGGCTACGCCAAGGTGAGAAATAGCAAACCCACCCCCTGTAGCCCTGCTGGGGCTGGGGGAGCCGGTGTTGCTTTAGCCCCCTAAATCCCAGCCCCTTCCTGCTGGGAAGAGGAGCGACCCCCAGGATGGGACTGGGGCACTTCCCCGCCCTTTGGCTGCGCTCAGGATGACACCAGTGCTCCCAGGGTTATCCCACAGGGCAGAATTCCCTTCTCCCGACCCCTGAGGAGCCGATCCCCACCAGATGCTGTCCTTCAGTCAGTGCCCACCCTCATTTTGGGGGACTCCTCATTGTCCCCCCGGGGGGGAGGATGGGTCCCAAAACTTTTATCTTTGCTTTGCCTTTCCCAGTCTTCAAGAAAACAACAGTGAGATTTTGTTTCCAAAGCACCTGGTCTCTTGGATGTGCCACACCTGGGGACTTTTCCTGGGATGCTCCTAAATCCTTTCGGGTGCTGTGGGTTTAAGAGGGTTTAAGAACAGGGTTTGATCCTGGGGAATGTTCCTGCAGCACCAGGATCCTCCCACTGGCCTGTGGGGTCTGAATTGTTGTATAGCTTTTGGAAATGTAAACTTGTTTATCATCTCTGACAATTCCTGTATTTTTATTTCCCCAAATATCCAAGTGCAGAAGAACCAGCACGGAGTGGGTTACAGGATAAGAGGGGAATTCAGAGGAAACCAGATTACCCTTTAAAGATGCTTTCTCAAAATTCCCACTGGCTTTAGGAACACACCAGTTCCCCTTGGCTCTCTGTCTGATGTCGTCCACCCAGAGTGAGGACAGCGAATGCCATTCACCTTTGAAATGGTTGGGAGCTGGATTATTTATGTATTTATGCAGAAAATGGTTTCTGGATGCTCATCCTTTACCAGCAGATAAGGAGACCCCATTTAGGCTTAGAAATATTGGTGTGGGTGAAGTTGTAGCGCTGCAGAAAATCACTGCACTGCTGGGGACTGGTTACAGCAAGATTAATTCATGTGGCAACAAGCTCCCAGGTGCCTGGCCTTGAACACAGCACTGGCATTAAAATGCACTTAAAACAGAAATATGGAGACAATTGTGAATGGCTCTCAATAGTGGCTGTAGGGCTGCTTTTAATTCACCATGAATTTTCGGTGGGAGGAGGCTGGAGATCCTTGTTAGCTACAGAAGTTAAAATCACAACTGAGGACCTCAAATAAAACAGGATTAAATCATCTTAATTTAGGCCAGATTCTAAATTCAAACCTCACATCTGTAGGAGATCTCGTGGAAAAACTCCCACCCTTAAAACGCCGAGGTGCTCCAAGGCAATGCAAAATGCAAAACACCAACAATAAATTTTTTTCCTCTTTGAAGCTGGAGAATTTTGGAATCGGTCACAGAGAAAGCGAGCACCAGACAGCACAGGGATGTCTCTTTGCTCCCAGCTCTCTTCCCAGCCGCTATTTCACACAAACATTACGGAGTCCCCCAGTTTAGCCGAGTTTCCCGAGCTCTGTGCTCGTGGCGGGGTTTCTGCAGGATAAAGAAGCGCCGTGGAGCCGCACAAATCCATCCACGCGCCAAGTGAGGGTCAGGGCTCGGAGTGCTGCAAACCTGGCTCTGCCCCAGCCCAAAGCAGCCCAGAGCTGGAGCACTCGAGGCTGCGGAGGGGAGCTGGGAAAGGTTCCAGCCAGGAGCAGAGGGACACACTCACACCCACCCTGGGCACTTGATTTGCCAGCCTTGGGGGGTTTCTGGCTGTGAAAGGAGCAGGAGCGACTGAGAGCCTGGCATGGAAAATACAGCAAGTTAGAGTGAGTCTGTGAGGTGACAAGGACCTCAAGGTAATTTTTTGTTGAATGTGACCTCAAGCACAGAAAAGTAAGAAAATTTCTGCTTTATTGCATTGGTCTGGCCAGAACTGATCTGCTCAACCGATGATCTATGGATCCAACAAACCCTGAAAATAAAAAGTTCTCACCTGATATAGGACACTTCCTCCAGACAGTTGTACAAATTGCAGTGATGTGTGAGGAGAGTTCTAAGATGCACTCTTGAATTTCAGATTTTCAGGGGTGGGGGAACTGAACTGAACTCACAGAGTCCTAATTCACCCCTGGGGTTTCAGTAAAAGTCACATCCAAATGCAAAATGGAATTGCTTCTACAGAAATCGTGGGAGAAAATCATACATATTTCATGCTGGGACTTCAGCTTGATTCATTCTTATTCCAGTTTCTGCACATTTAATGTATAGTGGTAGTGTCCAAGGCCAGGCTGGACAGGGTTTGGAGCAACCTGGGGTAGAGGAATGTGGGCAGGGATGGAATGGGATGAGCTTTAAGGTCCCTTCCAACCCAAACCACTCAGGGATTTTCTGGTTACAACTTTGCAAAGCTACAGGCAACAGAAATCAAACCAACAGCCTTAAAAACACGGCCACAGAGAAGTATCTTCTAATGGGGACACAACCTGGAAACCCCTTGATTCAAGGAACATGGCTGTTAATTGTCCATTCTCCCACACGAGGAAAGCACGGGGACAAAATTAGTCCTGATGAACAAAGAGACGTCAAATCCCCTCAGAGCTGTCAGGAAGTTCCACTCATCGCCTCCTGCCAGGGCTTTCTGGATGCCGAGGGCAGGCACAGATAATTCAGCCTTAAATAAAGATCAGGTGAATGTGACAAACTCAGCCCGTTCACCAAAGCCGCCCTCCCCCAGATCCACGCCCTGGGCGAGGAGTGGGGTAAAGAGCAGGAGAAGAAAGAGGGTTTGGGTTCGGTGCACGGAGTTGTAGCTACTCCCACGGGCCTGGAGTAAGGAACTGAGTAAAGGCAGCTTGGGAAGGAGTCCCCTGACTCCTGGGAACAGACCTCTTCTTCTCTGAGAGGGGCTGGAAGTGCTGGGAGGGCTGCGGACAGAGGGAGAGCAGGAAAAGCCAGTGCTGGTGTGGTGCCAGGAGGAATATTGGGAGGAATATCCCACTGCTAACGGAAATCCCAGTGTTGGATCATCCTCTGCCTGCAGCCCGCATCAGAACAGGCCAAAATAGAAGGCTAAAAGTAGAAAAATAACATTTCAGGGTAAACCACTAAAAACCTTTATGAGGAACAGCTCGGGGTTGTTTCTCTAAGCACCTCTGGCGGAATCCAGGTTGCTCAGGATCATCAGCCACTGAAAAATAAAAAATCTTCAGTACTGAAAAATACCAGCCAGAGAGTCTGGAAATCTGAGCCCTCTGGAATTCATTTGTTCAGTGAAATGCTGAAATTCCCTCCTGTCTTCTCGCTGTTTTCACCCTCACCATGGATCAGGTCTTTAGGATTCTGTTCCCTGTTTTGATTTGGGTAAAACCAACCCAATTTATTGTGTTGGATGGAGCAGCAACATCTGGCAGAGCAGCTCCCGGCGTGGGCTGTGCTGCAGTTCCCTCCCGTGGGGCTCTCTCACCCTCCCTGAGCCCCAGAGAAGATTTTGGGGTGAAACTCTTCCCGAAACCCCATCTGGATCCTGCTGGGCTGGGGCCAGTCCGTCCCTAATAACATTTGATTGCTTTGTAACTCAGCAGCGAATTGAGTTGATTTAACTGTGTTATAAAAGAAGGCTGTGCTGTTATTTCCCTGCAAAGCCTGGCTTGCTTTTGGAGCATTTAAAATGTCTTTTTTTAAAATGTCAATTAACAGCTGACAAACGTGAAAGCAATGTATTTATGACGCGATGATCTCAGCGCTCAGATCCCTCCGTCTCGGAATGTGTCATCCCTTTTTTACTCAAGTGTAGCTTTTGTTGGAGACTCCCCTTATTTTAGTTTTAATGAGAATTTAAGAATGGAATGAAAATATAATCCTGATGCTTAATTCTGGCATAAGCCTAATCGAGTTTATGCATGACAAAAATGTCAAGGCTTGTATATTCTGCTGGAGGCCCTTACTTTTAAGCAGTGCAATTAATTACACTGGAACATCCTAGAGGTTTATTGCTTCAGATAAAAGCATCCTGAGCACCTTCTTTACTATTATTTCTGGAAGAAAAACAGTGTAAAATAAAGATAATTGAGGTATCTCTGACAGACAGGTTGTTTTTTTCTTTTAAGGAACTGTGTGGCTTTAACGAAGAACCTCCTTAAAGAAATTTAGGAGTAGCTGCTTTGCATAGAAAATTTTGGTTTGTGTCAGCCTAAACCATAATTTACTTTATTCTGTGCCTTTAAATAGACCATTGCACATTTCCATGGGTGATCTGGATGCCAGTTTAATTACCCAACGTCGCTTTATATAAGACTGATCAAACTATTAAACCAGAAATTCAGCGCTGGGGCGGAATGGTGCTACTAAAACTGAGAAATATCCCTTCGGTTCTGTCAGCAATCCTGGCATGGCTGAATCTCCTTCCCCTGGGTGCGAGGGATGCTGGCTGGAGCTCACAGCCCTTTGAGGCTGTGCCTTCCCGAGCTGTCCCAAACCAGCTCTTCAGCTGGGATTAGGGTTTTGACGCTGATCTGATTGACTGCTGTGTGCCTCTCGTGGGAGAGGGAGAAGAAAAATCCATGAAATGTTACCCTTAAATGAAAGCCCCCAGCACGTTGCTTGGCTGCAGGGAGTGTTTGCATGAGAAGGAAAAAAGGGCAGAAGAAGCTATTCCAAACTCCTGGCACAGTTTCCCCGATCAAGCATGTGATTCCTGCTGCTCCTTGTGCAGTTTCAGCAACAAACTCACCCTGATTTTGGTCCGTTTGATTCAAAAACAATGTGTTTTTCCAACAGCCAGATTTTGGAATAACTTCCCATGGAGCAGCTTTTATTTCATGGAATCGATGACATTGATTTCCCTTTAAATATAAAGATTGCCCAGTCCCACGCTGGATGCAACGACAGCATTTCAGAGATGAAGTCACTGCCTGGTTTGTTGAGATCTCTTCTCAATAAATCATCCTTTGTTTCACAATTTTGTCTACAATGAATCCTCAGGAATGAGTAGGGTTTGATCCTGAGTAGTGAAAGCTTTATTGTATGTTACACCAAAGGTTTCATCAGTGCTCAGCCACCCTCTATAAATTCTGGATTATTTGTGCTGATTGATGTTTATTTAAGTAAAATATCACTGAACAACTAAGAACAACTCCTGGCCTCACTTTTCTGAGTCTTTTTCTCGGAAATGTTGGAGGAAAAGGTCTAAAGTGAGCAAGTTTCGAAAACCTGTCCTCCTCCAATCTGCTAGGAGTTTTAATTGAGAGTATTTAACAATATTAATAACTAAGAATATCTTCTGAGCCAGTCCAAGTTCCTCTCCCTTTTTTTGCTTCCCACCAAGGTTTTTCCTGCAATAAAAGAAGCCAAAAATGACAAAAAATATCTTTACCCTCTCCCTTTTTCACTCTGTTACAACTTTCTCTTTTAAAGAATATAAGAAATGTTGGACAGTGGTAGCGACGAGGGGAATCTATTCCCCAAATAACTCCCATTTTCCTCTGTGAGAAACTGAAAGGCCCCAAGTTTTTATTTCAAATTATTAGGCTGGAATCCAGCTGGAGGAAGCACGGCAGTCTCATTCAGGAGTGAAACTTTTGAGAAGGCTTTAATGGGAAATTTCTGAATGGATTCTGAACGCCAGAGAGAAAGAGAAGAAAAAGGGAGGCGAAACATTTGAGCACCTGCAGCAGGAAGTGCCAAAGCCTGATCTTTTCATCCTCCCTGTAAAGACAGGCTGATTCCTCCTGAGCTCAGGGGTCCTCACTTTCTGCTCCTCCTGCTCCTGAGTGTTGCTTTCAGCAGAGCACCCAGGGCTGGAAAGCTGCTGAGGCTCCTTCTTCAAAGCATTAATATTTATTAAATGCAATTAATGCTTTCCCACACTGCTCACACCTAATAGGAGAGATTTGTAAGCGTGCCACAAGATGTGAGATGCAGCTTTGCAGCAGCCCAAAATATCCCAATTTCCTTCTCAGCTCCTCAGCCTGGAGAAAGAAGCCCCAAAAGCCCTTTCTGAACACCTGAATGAAGTTCCCTCCTGTATGGAAGGGTGTTTTACCTGGGGAATCTGAGACTAAAAATCCTTGCAGTGGTGCTGTGCAAAAGGTAAAATTCATGATAGGAAAACGAAGAGAAATCACTTGAACTAATAAATGGGAATTATGCTGCTACAAGTCATGGAACATTTAAACTCCACATGACACTTTTAACTTAAAAAAACCCAAACTAACAGAAGATCTGTTTCTGACAGAGTAAATTACCATGGCAAGCTGAATTCCTGCCTGGTTTTGGTGGAGACGAGACAGGCCAGGTGCAGGTGCACAGGTTTTATCCTTCCTCTGGAGAGTTTTGCCTTTGCTCTCTCGCGGTCCCTTTGCTTCCTGCTGTCCTACTCAGAGCTGAGCTGAGGAGCCTCAGCTGGGAATCACTAAAAAAAGCCACCAGCAAGGCACAAAGTGGGAGCTGGGAATGTTCCCTCTGCACGCTCCCTGAGCTGGGAAGAACTGACCACGAGCCTTCAGTCCCCGGGATCACGGAACACCGCCAGTGCTGAGAGCAGAGGTCCAGCCCAGCCTGGTTCCAACAATTAACCCTCTCTCTCCTCTCATTTGGAATGTTCTGCCCATTTTTAGGAATTCAGTGAAGCCACACGGATTTTTCCCTCCTGGAGACCTGGGAACAGATGCTTTTTAACCTGGAAAAGAGCAGGAAAAGTCCCAGGAAAGAGTGAGATCCCGTTGCTCAGTTTCTCTAACTCAGTTCATGCTTTTGGCTTCCTGCCCTTCCACTTTGTCCTGAGACCCTCAAAATCCCCTTTCCATCACATCAAACCCCATGAGCATTTATTGCCTCTGTAGCACACCACGTTTGATATCCTATGGTGCAATAAAAGCCAGCTGCTCTACGTTTGACACCTGAATGGTGTTAAGAAAGGAAAATCGTTATAAAATGAATATGGAGAGACTCCACTCCTCTGGATCACTCCCTGCTGAAGGCTGCCCACGAGCCGCTGAAGCCAAGGAGAAAGGAAGGGCATCATAAATTCCATAAAGGGGTTTTTTCATGGTCACACTGCTGGAATGTAAACAAACTCTTATTTACTTTGTTCGGTGCCACAATTAGCGAAGGTCAAAGTGCCCGCAAGTGCATTTTATACTGTAAATTAATAGGTAATTAACCTTAATGCACCCTGCTTAGAGTCTCCAAAATAGCTGAGAACATCCTTCAAAAGCAACAATACACGAGTGCACCACTGCTTAATTATAAATGAAATTAATAAAACGAGCCTCTGATGGAACGTGAGGGATTGGGGTGCTGCTAATGGAGAGTGTGCAGGAGGAAGAGGGAGAAACAGAGAGAGAGAATTAAATCATCTTCCTTCAGAGCTGAAAGACAGGGATTCATATCACAAAGATGCAAACAAGGCAGAATCCAACCAAAGGATGCTTTGTTTGCAAACCAATCCTTTTAATTATGTTTATTGCCTTCCACGAGGGATTGGGATTGTTTTCTTTCACAACCAAAACTGGTTTATTTTTATAAAAACAGAGATAATGAATGAATAAACCAGATTACCTATAAATGAAATGGATACTGTTGGAATCTATGTCAAGGCTGCCCTTTCTGGTTTTATGGCAGAAGTGGATCCCAGCAGTGCCAGGCACTCTAAGACCAAAACTGGTGGCTTCACTCGTATTTTCACAGAGATGGGATGAGTTTGGGATGCTCCACAGAGGATCCAAGCTCCCAACAGACGGAGCTTGCACAAAGCAGCTGGGACCCTTTAGACTTCCCTGATGTACCCCTGGATCTCCAAATATTTCCCACCTAAGAATTCCAGCTGTGTTCAGCAGGAGGAGGACAATATTGAATCTCCCTGCTGGAGCATGCAGACACACGTGGTAAATGAAACGTTCTCCTCTGCATCTGAGGACATGCAGGGGAGAGGTTTTACAACGCTCCTGGCTGTAGAAACTTGATTTAGGTTTGAGGCTCTGAAGTTGCAGCACCTGCCTATGAAAAAAATCTCCTCCAGCCTTGTCAAAAATGAGTGTGTTGCCTTTGCTCCTCAGCCTTCCAGCTGGCAGCAGGAAGAAGCTGAATTATAACTCGTTCCCCAAATAATATTAATATGAGAAACACATTATTTTCACAGTGAGGGGAATTGCTGCGGCCTTGTATGCAGAGAAGAGAAGGGAAGAAGGAAAAGGACACATCTAGGAGCAGATTACTGCTCGTGTGAGGGTTTTAAACAGCAGCTGTGGGCTGGTTTTGTCTTGTCTGGGAGGGAGGAAGGAGGGACAGGTCTGCTGGCACAAATGAGATCTGTCACTAAACAAGCATTAAAATAACACTTGGGGATTTCTGCGTGCACGAGGAGAACTGGAGGGGCTGTTTGGCTCTCCATGGGTGTGGATAACTCCTCCTGACATTAATGGGGTGGCTCTGATTCGTGTTGGGTGGTGAAGCTCACTGGGGGAATGTGAACGATCCGAGAGAAGCTTCAAATTCCGCACAAACCTCCAAGCCCCGTGAGCTGGATTAGCTCTCCAAGGGCTGCAGGCTTGTTAAAACAAGGGACTTGTGGCTGCAGTGCCTCCCTGGGAGAGCAGGGACGGGCCCAAGAGTCAGCACAGAGAGCAGGGAGACAGGAGAGCAGAGGGAACGAGGCTTTGTGTGGCGGATTATTCGTGTCGCGCACTGCGGCCTTCATCCTGTGCTGGCACAGCCCATGGCTCACATACCCAGGCTGTGAAAACACACCAAATAACTTTTATAAAAGCACCGGGAAACAGGAAGGGTCAGGGATAGGGCTCAGGGCTGCGGGATGGGGAGGGGGCTGCGAGAAGAGGAGCTGGTCCCCGGTGCCCAGTGCTCGGAGAGACGGAGGCTCCCATTGTCAGCGGGAATTCTGTTGGAAGGCACGGGAATGTCCCAGTTTCCAGGAGAAGGACAAGTGGGGTGAAAGAGTTTCTCCGTTCTGGCTGGGCAGAGGGGAATCCTGGAGTAAGGACAGAGGCAGACTGCAGCAATGACCCGGATTTCACAGGTTTCCCAAGCGGTGCACACAAACCAAACCACTGCAGCCCTCAGGGAGTCTCTCGGGGCAAACACAGGCATCGTTTTCCTCTGGCTTTTCAGTTCTCCCTGAAATCCAAACCCTCCAAGCAGCAGCACCCTGTGAGCCACAACTTTAAAAGTGGTGTGGTGCAAACCAGCAATTCCTCTAAAAGCTGAGCAGCTCTGGACACTCCCCGGGGCTTTTCATGGGACACTGAGGAAGAAGGAAAGATAATTTTCCTTCCAGAGTCAGCTGGGGCTTTGCTGTGCACTAAAGCAGGCGCCAGCCATGCCATCTTTTCCCTCTCTTAAATCAGCATCCCAGAGGCTGATCCTGCTCCCAGCATCACCCTCAGGACCAAAGAGAGCATCCTCCTGCCTCTGAGAGGAGCAGCTTTGGCCAGCAGTCATTTCACATCCATGGAATATCTGAGCCTGGTCTGTCCTAGTCACAGCTCATTAACTTCCACCACAAGGAAAGGGAGTAGATTTTTTTTTTTCCATCCTTTTTTGTTTCAAGCTCAAAATGTCCCTGTTTGTGAATGACAGTTCAGCAGAAATGCATTTTATTTCATGTAAACACTGGATTATAAATCTATCCGAGAGGGGCAGAGCAAGGAGCACAGGAACTCTCACCACGGTGCCTCACACAGAGAAAAGGAGCTACAGAGCCTTGGACAAACCCACCCAAACTGCTGAGGATAATCACCATTTCCTGTTTGCTTATAATTATAATCTAATTACGAACCCAACCTCGCAACAATTTTTTAAAGTAGGCAGTTAGCATTAAAGCACTTTTTATGCAATTATCTGCTATTGAGCTTCCTCATTACGCAGCAATTGCTACACAAATTTTCCTGTTGTTTAAGCACCGTTTTTGCCATTTGCAGATTTCGGTTGTAGCCAGATAAAACAAACCCTTGGATCCAAGCTCAACAGCCCTGTTTTACATTCCAGTTGCCAAGAAACCATTGTTAAATATTTGATATCATAAATATTGACAGAGAGGCTCTTTTTATTGTTTCCTCTTGCAGGCAAATTGACAAATGGAGAGTTTTAGATATTATAATAACCTTGCCCAGCTTCATAATCATCCAGCTTAAAATGAAAGCAATTTCATAAATCAGAAGTTTACCCTTTAGTGGGAAACTTCCTGGAGCAGGGGGTGTCCTGGTGGGGAACATTCTGGAATCAATATGTGGAAAAGGACTTTACATTTCCTGTGGGTGCTGTGAGGAAAATCTTGTGTAAGGACTTTCCTGTGATTACAGATTGGCTCTGTCACAATACGATGGAGAAAATTCTTTCACTGGAGTTGGCTGAGAGAAAGGAGTCGAGGTGGGCTGTGGATTTTTCTCCTCAGGCTCTGATTTGGCATTGTGAATATGGAAATAGCTTCGGACAATTGTAGAAAATGGCGTGAGGTGCAAATCCCGGGAGAAAGGAGCAAGGCCTGCTTTCACAAAGGAAATCAGAACACGCCGAGCCAGGAGAGTTTGGGGATAGTTGTGAGCAATTTTTTGAATTAGGTGACATTTGCTGAATCTCCCAGGGTGTGGGGAACAGCTCTGACAGCCACAGAGGCCCCGGGGGGACCCACTGCCCCCAGAGCTGCACTAGACTGTTAAATATCCTGAA
This sequence comes from Oriolus oriolus, assembly GCA_013400235.1. Taxonomy (NCBI): domain Eukaryota; kingdom Metazoa; phylum Chordata; class Aves; order Passeriformes; family Corvidae; genus Oriolus; species Oriolus oriolus. The sequence continues at coordinate 12,816 of VXBT01010694.1, forward strand.
AAAGTGAAAAATGCTAAATGAAAAGAGAAGGAATTTTTCAGTAGCCGGAACAATTTTCTGTTGATAATTTCACGCTGTACAAACGTAGCTGGCCGAGGAATTCAGAGCTGGCAGACAGAGATCCCTTCCTCTGGCGCGAGGAGAAAACGCGTGTTTTCTGTCACATGTTCTCTGACATTCCTTCGCTGTCAGAGGAGCTCATTTAAACAGGCCCCGACCCCAGGGCACAGCCAGGGCTGGGAGAGGCTGGGAGGCAGGAGGAGCATCCGAACTGGAGAGAGCAGCTCGTCCCTGGATGAGGAACGTCCACTGCTCCAGCCCCTGGATCCACTCTGAGCAGTGCTGGACGTGGGTTTGCTTCAGGAACAGCTCAGGACATTCTAAAATCACGTATTTCGGAGTCAAAAACCAGAATAACGTGGGTGATACAACCCTCCTCCCATAAATTTGTTAAAAGCACAGCTGGAAACCTTCAGGGCATGAAAATACGGAGAACAGAGAAGAAAACACAGAGTCTTAAAGTAATGAGTAAGATGATTCAAGGGACTGATTTCTGTGAAGTTCAGTTTTGCAGTCCAAAAAATCCATTTGCACTCACTTTTCCAAACTTTTCCACGTTTGTGCATCCCAGTCAGGTAATTGCAGCCCTCATTTGCATATTTTCCATCACCGGTTCCATGTACAACTATCACACGTGGGCACTGGGATCGTTCTTCTGCAGCCAGTCTGAGAATCAAACCTCAGGATCTCTCTCTTATCTCACTTCTGTGCTGCAGTTCCCATTGTGAGATTTAAAGTGGGCTTTGGCCATTCCTCATTCAGAACAAATAATGTGAGTTTTTCACTGCAATCTGAGGTAATGAATCAGCTTCTGGAGGGTTTTTAGATTAATATCTCAGGTCATTAATAAAGCTGAAAGAACACACATGGATACAGTTACTTTTTGTCCAAAACTGATAACAGTAAAATACAAAGTTTGGGAGGAAAATTGAATATTGATGTAGGAAATTAATAGAAGAACAACAGAATACAGCAAAACAAAAAATAAAAATGAACCTCACTTCCTTTACAGAAAAAAAAAAAAGGAGTTTTATGAGATAATTCCTGAGGTGATGACTGATTGATCAGTTAATCTCTGACATTATTGAGGTAGATCAAGACAGATAAAAATGAGGAAAATAAAAGCAAAGGAGGTACAGATAGAAAGGAAATTGTTTGCAGGCTAGGGCAAGATCCAAATTTGAGATCCCGATCCAAGGGGGCTGTTCAGGTGCTGGGGGTTTTACTGGGTTTTAGCATCACCCATCACACACAGGAGTGAGGAGGCTCCCACCCTTTCCACCGCCAGACTCTGAACCAACGCCAGTCAAAGCTGCAGAAGATTTTTCTACATTTGTAATTTCACCAATTTCAGATTTTACGGCTGGGAAAAACAAATGGCATCCTTTTTAAAGGGGTTTAAATTGTTAATTCTCCAAGACAGAGAATTCCTGAGCCACATCAGCGTTGGTGCAGACCAGGAAAAACACAGCAGGTGCTGGAAATCGTCACTAAAACACAGAAACCTCCTGGAATAAGAGCTGCAGCTCCCTGGCTACAATGGTTTGGGAGGCAGGGCCAGAAACGTCTCTGACTTTTTAATGGTTTCTGGAGTGCTGCTGTGTTTTTATGGATGAAACTGAAGGTAGGAACCGACGGAAACGGCAGCAACTTCCATGGAGCAGTGCCAGCCCATCCCTCCAGGCAATCTGTCTCTGCATGGGAACAAGAGGTAAGATTAAATATAGTTAATATGAGAGCAGAACTTTTTTTTTTCCAGAATTTGTTAAAAATACTCCCATTTTCTCACAGTTTTAATGAGAAAGTGACCTTTTGTGGAAAAAGTATTTGGAGGTTTTTTTCCAAGAGTTGATTTTAACGTAGCATAATCATAGAGAGTTACAACTGGTTTAAGAAAGTTTTTTATCTTTGAAAGTAGCTGCCATTTGGAGTGTTCTTTGGATGCTTTCAAACTGAAGGAATTAAACTGTTTTCCTGTATAAATTATACTCTTCTGGCTGGAAAGGTGGTACAGTAATTAATTTATTCGTTCCAAACCATGAGAGTCCAAATGACACAGAGCTTTCAGCTGCAATTCTGTTCAAAGTTCTGCAAAGTTGAAATCATTAACATGGTCAATACGAATTAATTCAGACCCTGCCAGAAGACGATAAAAATGTTGATCTTCTGAACCATTGGAGCCATCTGGAACCATCAATCGCCACGGAAGGAAATTCATTCCCAGACAAAACATTGGATTCAGCTTTCCCCCAGCCTGCCAAGCTGAGCGAGCTCCTTCCAGCAGAATTATTTCTGTACTCTCTGACAAGTTATCAAGCAGCAGCTCTCCGAATGAGGCTCGAATCAGACAGAGACTTTGTCAGGAATAAATGGAGTTTCAAACCCAGCTTTTCTCAAGCAGCCCTGGACTTGTCGCTGCTGCTTCTGCCGCGTCCCCTGCAAGTCAAATCCTCATCTCTCAGAGCTGCTCTTCCTCAAGGTCAGCCCAGAGCTGGGCATTTGATAGGGCTTTAATAATTGTCAGTGGGTTTGGAGGAAAAAATACAGCCTTAATAAGCTCTAAGGGGTCTTTTTACTCACAAGAGAAGCCTAGCTACCGGATTTTTTATGTAGAGAGAGGAAATAATTTTTGTGGACAAACAGAGCCCTGCCAGGGCTGCTGCTGGGATTCCCTGTCTCCAGGAACAGGGGATGAAGCCCCTTGGATACCCTCCCCGTCTGGAACATGCCTTATTGCTGCTCTGCACCGTGGATTTTCCTGCCAGAAGTTCTCCCACCCCTGGGAGCACCAGACCGAGCGTTTCGTGAGCCACCAGAGCTCAGCTCTGGTTCTGTTCCACTGGGCTGCTAAAGAGAGGGAGAGCAAAGCCCTGCTGGGGTGGAGAGCCAGCATTTCTCACCTGACACCATCCATTTGTTCCTGTAGCATTTGCAGGAGGTGTTTGAAAAGGACAAATATTTTTAAAGCCACAGCCAGGGGTTTATTGCTTCCTCATAACTGATTGAGTGCCTCAAATCAAAGGTTTTACCCTCCTCCTCCTCTACAAGAAGTACGCAGAGCACGGGGATGGATCATCTGTCATCTCCATAAAAATGTCACCCACCATTAGTTCCTTCTCTTAAAATGCATCTTTATTACCTGCTGTAATTATGAGGAATTTAGGCTGGTTCATATATTTTCCAAGGTAAGGGAACTAACAGCATCTCCTTTTTCCAGCAGCAGAGCTGCAAAGGGCCTTTCTCAGGGCCAAGGCTGCCTTTGTCAGCTGGGCCCAACCAGTGATGTCAAATGCAGACCATGATTTTAATGGGATCCTGCTAATTTGGTTATTAATGTCCTGGATGAGCAGAGCAGATTCCAGAGGATGTGAGGCAGGGAGAGCTTTTCTGGTTCAGAGAGGAACCGGCCCAGCCTGGGGAGTCCTCGCAGCCCAGCTGTGATGGGAGATGCAGAGGCAGAGAAAAGAAAACTCCTGTTGGAATTAGGGACGAGCTGACACAAGGCACTGGGACACAGGAGTGAAGATCCTGGGACCTCCATGAGTGATCTTTGCACCACTCCTGTGATTTTACGATGAGTAAAACCTCTCTGGATGGAGCCCTGAATATTTAGGAAGAAATTCTGGCCTCACAGAAGGCAAGAGCTGATCCAAACTGCACCTACCAGATATTGATATAAACCCTCCTTTGTTTCAAAGTCCTTCCATGTGCATTTTCTCAACTCCAAAGCTGGCAAAGCCAGCTGAGACTGGCAGAGATTTATTTCGATGATCCAGGCCCAGACCATGTCCCCAAGCAGGGCAGTATCCAGAGAGGAATCTGGTCCAGCTCTGACAAGTTACTAGATCCTTAATTACTTAAAGGATTACTCAGTGATTAGCTCAGTCCCTCTGAAATCATGGTTCTACATCCCAATATTTCCCCCTCAGAGTCAAGCTGAGCTGTGACAGATTCTTCCACTTTGCATTTCCAACTCTTAGCACTCAATTTATCAGAGAGAGGCAGAAGTTCTGTTCAAGTGAATCAGCTCTAACCCTGATTTCCTTTCTCACTTTTCCAGCTCCAGAGAGAGAGGAAAAAAAAGTTGCTAATCAACGGGAAATGCAGTTCTGACTGTGTGAAAACTGCCTTTTGCAACTCCAGGCAATTCTAGCAAGTCTATTGAAACATTTGCACTCCTGTGGCACTGCTGAAACGCTGATATTTTTCAAATTACACACAGGACACAAACACTGGATTGAGCAGTTTCCCCAGCACCATGGGATGGGCTCTTATTCCCTTATCCCTGCTGAATAGGTGTTTTCTCCAGGAGCATTTCTGTCGGCTTCAGAGGGGCTATTTGCAGCACTGAGCCTTAAGGAGCTCCACAATTCACCCCGAAGCCCTTCTGTGCCCTTGGTTTCAGTGGTTATTAGCTCTGAGCAGCTGCCCAGGCTCACAGCACACCCAGAACGGTCTCTGGAGCTCCCTCAGCTTTCACCTGGGCTAATTCACAAAGTCCTGCCGTCAGCAGAACCTGCATTTGCTCACTTCTCCGAAGCCAGGAGGGAAGTTTGGCCCCGGCCTGGCCTCGGCTGGGAACAGGAGCCAGGAGCTGGTGCTGCCCGGTTTGCAGCACTGGGTGCTGGGACAGGGCCTCCGTGGGCACTGAGGGCATCCAAACTCCTCCAGCTTTGCCCTCAAAAGTCCCTTTAGATCCAAAAGGGCGGCAGCAAACTGCACCACTCTTGTCCCTGTGAATGAATGTCCTGACATTAATGAAGCTCGCTCCCAGTGGGATTCATTTCCTGGCTTTTGGGATGAAGCCGGACTTTCCCAGCACCCGAGGGCTGCCACAGCTTTGCCGAATGAGGGGATCCCCCACAGTCTCAGTGCCAATCTCACTGCGAGGAGCCCGGAATTCAGGGGTGGTTCTGCTCCTCTGGGGCCCACATCAGCTCCTGCTCCACCCGCAGCGGGATCTGGGATCAGTGGCTGGCAGGCCACTGCTGCTGGGATGGCACAGAATGGTCAAGGATTAAAATGATGGGATTTAGCTGGGAGTGAGGATCAGGAACGGGTTCTGCTCTGTCAGTCCTGAGCTCCGAACGTGCAGGGTTAATGAGAAATGAGGCAAGGGGGAAGGGTCTCAGAGTGACAGAGAGTAGAGTTGGATGGGATAACGGGAAGAAATTCCTGCCTGTGGGGGTGGTGAGGCCCTGGCACAGCTTGCCCAGAGAAGCGAGGATGCAGAAGGTGGTATTTGACCCCAGAACCCCTTTCAATCCAAGGGATACGATGCAATAATGCAATGCAGGACTCCTTAATCCACCCAAAGTTACCTTTTATTTTCCCAAAAACTGTTTTAGTGTCTTTTCCTGTATTTTTCCCCCTTAATTTTCAATTATTATTCTTTTTTTTTTCTTCCTGATTAAGCTCTGACAGCCTTTCTTCACATCACAATCAGCCTGATAATTAGTTGGAAGGTATTCACCAGCCCACAATAGTCCCAATCGACCCTCTTGTCAGTGAAACTCCTCACAGATGCACAGATTTGGTATTTTCTTGATAGGAAGTACAGACTCTGGGGCAGGAGGGGGAGTGTATCAAGAGATATTATTGAGTTTTTATCCTTCAACCTGCCCATAACCATGGATTGGTGCCTTGGGATGAAGACTGGGAAAAGAAACCAGAATAAGCAGGTGAAGTTGGACCTACGAGAGCAGAAGGGGTAAAAGGAAATACAAATAAACTTCCCCCTCCCCTACCTACTTCAGGGATAGATTTTTTCACTCCATTTCATTAGGGAAAGGATCAAAGCAAAAAACAAATTGCAATTAATTTTCCTCCTCACAAACTTTCTAAAAGCTCCTGACAGCCACGATTTTGCCAGGTTTGTGAGAACACAGCCAAGCCTCAGCCTTGCTCCCTGCAGCTCCTGTGGGGGATGCTGAGGAGCCAGCTCTGCTCCCAGGAGGATTCCCACAGCTCCTGTGGGGGATGCTGAGGAGCCAGCTCTGCTCCCAGGAGGATTCCCACACCTCATGCCAGGTGCTCCAGCCTCCACCACCTCAGCTGGCGGACTCTGAAATCCCCTCCCTGCACTTCGATGTTGTCCCCAGGGGAGGAATGGATGCAGAGCCCTGGATTCCCTCTCCTCATCCCAGGATGGAGGCGGGACCCCAGTGAGGCACCAACAACTGCATCCACTCGTAGGAGTTAATGAGAGATTTGGATTTATACGAAGCTACACCAAACCCCTGTGGAGTTCAGCCTTCCCAGTGCTGGCACAGAAAGCAGAACCTGCTCTGATCACGTAGTAGGGAAACTTGGAGAGAAATTACTGCCTGGCCTCTTGGAAGAACAGGGAATAGGATGGAGAAATATGAGGCAGCTCACAAGATGTATTTTACAAGAGCCAAACAAAATTCTGACTTCAAAGGAGTTGGGATGCGCTCTAAATCTGGAATAGGGGGGCTGTGGTTTTTTCTGTCATGAGAAGCTTCTTAAATCCAGCCTGAGCAGGTGAAAACGAGGAAAACAGGCAGGTTGCTGAGCAGGAGAACTAATGAATTCTGATTCTATGGATTGTGCTGCCTGGTGAACAGATTCTGCCCGAATTCTGCCAAGGCTTCCTGTCATCTGCCTCTGCCAGCTTCTGCAGGTATTCTCCAGCTCCTGACTTAGCTCTGTTGATGGATATTGATTCCCTGCAATATTTTCTAGCCCAGACAAACCCCTTCAGCCTGGTGTTGCCTCTCCTAACTCCCTATGAACAGCAGTTTCTGAATGCTCAGGACTAAAATGCACCATCCTCCCTTCCCTCCAACCCTACTGGTCCCCAGCTCCGAGTAATTCCCAGATTCTCTGGCTAAGGACCATTCCTGGCCTCGGGAGTGTCTTCTGATCGATGCCTGCTGTGTTTAGACTTTCAAAGCTGTTTTCTCCCAGGTCACAAATTCCCCCGTGCAGATTTTTCGGAGCTTGAGAGGCTTCACACCCCTCTGGTAAAGTTTTCTCAGCATTTTGAATCTCAAAGTGTTTCCAGTGCTGCTGGCTGGTGCAGATTCTCCGGTGTTTGATAAACTCCCACTGCAGCTTTTCTCACTGGCTTGTCTGGGAAAATTGGAATCAAACAATGGGAGTTTTTAGAAAGGAGCACAGAAGGACAGATGTGTGTGCAAAAACCTCCCACCCACCCTCCAAACATGAGGGATTCCTTAGGGAACCAGGCTAAAACTGAGAGAAAATATCCCCAAGGCAACTCCTGGTGTTTGTGCATCTCTGCAGGAGCTTGTGCGGCCTGGAATACAAAATAGGAGCGCACCTGGAAAGCCAGAGCATCCCTTGGAGATTTAAAGGTGTAACAGACAGTGAAGGAATTGGGACAGGTTACCTGACTCAATACAATATTCAAGCATTTTCGCAGAGGGAGCTTTTCCCTTTGTGCTGTGAAAGCCGTCGGAGAGCTGAACAATCCTTTAGCAAAAACCACACATTCCAGTCCTTGTGAAGCTGCCCCTGCTCATCTGGTTTGGACGCTGGGTTTTGATTGTGCACACAGGGTTTGTGTGTGGAGAACGGGCTCATTTGGCATTCCAGGTGCAGAAATTGCTTTGGCACCCTCAGCCAGAGCCCGAAGCTTGGCCAGCTCTCGGGGGAGGTGCTGCTGAGAGCAGCTCCGGCGGCCGGGGCCCCTCTCCTTCCCCGGCCAGCCCCCGGCACGGCTGCGTTTGTGCTCACCTGGAGCTTCCCCCGGAGCAGGGGAGGCTGATGGGGGATCTCACCGAGTACCCAAGGAAAATAAATTCCTGGCCATGTTCTCTGCTGTCACCTCACACCTCCTTTTGACGCACCTGCATTTTCTTGGTCCCGGCTGGCAGCAGGGAGGTGCTGGCAGGGACCAGCTGGATCCCAGCCTCCCCGGAGCCAAGCAGGCAGTGCGGACACTGGGAATGCATTCCCAAGGAAGCTGGAGCAGCTAAAACCAGCAAAGGGTCCCTATTTCTATGTATTTAACACTGAAATCTGGGAGATATTGATGCAGATGTTTGTGGGGCTTGCTTTTCCAGCAGGGAGGATGGTGATGGAGGAGCTCAGAGGAATGGCTGGGGTGCCTGGCTCTGCTTCCTGGCTGGAATACTTGCTCTCTCTGTGACTCTGGGCAAACCACAAGTCCTTTGTGGAGCTCTGAGATTTTAAACTTGTGGCTCTTCCATAGATCAACTTTTGGCACGCTGCTGTAACTGCCAGTCCCATAAATCTCTCCTGCTGGGAATATCTTGGGCTTCACTAAAAGATCCACAGGAATAACTCACGGGCTCACACCTTAGTACATCAAACACTCATTCCAAGCAGTCAATACACTGAATATTTTTAAAAACAGTATCAGCCCAAAGCAATGATTTTGGACAAAGTGTAAAAAATGTTTAGTTTCTCTCAGGCTGAAGTGATTTATGCTGTGACAGACATTTCCCAGATGCACCCCAAAAAAAGCCAGCTATAACACAACCTGACGAATTCTAATTATTTGTTATATCCTGCCCATTTTGGTTTTGTGGCTGGTTGTTTTCGATTCCATAACAAAAACATGATCAAAGTTCCCACTGGAGCTGTCCAACCCTCCCAGACCGTGCCACAGGAGCTGTCCAACCCTCCCAGACCGTGCCAC
>VXBT01010694.1:21679-164935 GCA_013400235.1 Oriolus oriolus
CCGTGCCATGGGAGCTGTCCAACCCTCCCAACCCGTGCCACTGGAGCTGTCCAACCCTCCCAAACCGTGCCACGGGAGCTGTCCAACCCTCCCAACCCGTGCCACAGGAGCTGTCCAACCCTCCCAACCCGTGCCACGGGAGCTGTCCAACCCTCCCAAACTGCAGGATCCCCTTTCTCAGCCTCAGGAATGTGTTACCACCACCATGAACGCCCCGGGCAATGAACCCTGAGCTTTCAGCAGCGCTGCTGCAGTCACTCCTTCCAGCCCTTTTTTGCAAGCCAAATATTAATGGAATTACAGCTCTGGCTCATGAAAGGGGATGAGTTTTGTTATCTGTTACTTTTTCGGTGTTTCCCAGCCTGGGGCGTCTTTGCAGATGACAGGGGGAACACAAAGAGCTCTTTTCCCAGGAACCTGGAGAGCTCTGGACCCCAGACATCACAGATTTACACTGTCGGAACCCTGCAAGGGAAGAACTGCAAGCTCATCATTACAACGAGATAATGCAAATCCCTCTTTTGTTTTCCAAGGAACCATTTAATTGTCTATTTTTCATCCTCAGATTTTCCCCAGTAGTTCCATTAGCTGACGTGACAAAATGCCAGCTCGTTTCATATTTAAATATAGGACCAATTTGAAATAATATATCTTTACTCCGGGAACATATTCATCTGTTATTACTCCATGAATTATGTCCAAAAAACAGAACCTAAGCCCTTTTCTCCCATTTGCAAGGTTGACAGAAAACTTGTATTTTCTGTAATGAAATAAGGTGCTTTTGGATGGTTTATTTTGAAATTTATTTTCTGCTTCAATATTCTTTCCCTTTCCCAGCTCCCACTGAAATAAGGGGAGGAGATCCTTGTCCTTTCCCCTGCTGAATCACCTTCCATTCCCATTTCCAGATTTCCCTGCCCTTTGTTGTAAGTCTCCCCCTTTCAAGCACGCAAAAAATAAAAGGAGGAAAGAAATGTAATTACTTATATCTCCACTGATATTTCCATTGAAGTAATGGATTTTTTTGCTAACAATAGACAATAAATGAACACAGGAACAATGGGTCCCATCCGAATTTGCATTTCTGTTAAACTGATAACAGAAATCCCAATTCCTTTGCTGCTGTTATCAGATGCTGTCAGTGTCGGTGATTTCCATGGTAGATTATGGTTTATAATGGTTTTCCAGCCCCACCAGAAGATTAAAATCCAGGGATTTACAGCGAATATATTTGGAATATTTGAAGCCTGGGTTTATTCTTTAGAGGGGACCTTTCCAGGCTCATTCACAGCCCTGGTACTTAATGATTTATTTGTTAAAAAAGAACCTGCCAAGCAAACAGAGCCCACATCCTCTCCGTGAAACTCACCCTGAGACAGAAGAGCAGCAGAAGGCTCCCAGGACTTGGTCAAACTCTGCCTCAAGTGCTCAGAACACAAAGAGAGAGAGTCTCAGTGTGGATTCCTATCAAAAACCAGGATTTCCAGCCCAGGATTTCACCCTCTGGAAGTCTGTGAAAGCCCCAGTGAGTGACTTCCACAAGAAGAACTGATCCTCTCCTATTCCTACCTAAGCCAAGCAGCTTTTGCCCAGGCAAACACAGGTCAAATGGGTTTATAACAAGTATAACACGTAGGGAAAGGTGTTGCCTTGTTCTGAAAAATTCCAGTCTGAAAAATCCCACTCTGGATGCTGCCAGGCTCCATCACCCAGCAGCTAAAGGGGAGAATTTTCTGTGGAAGGCAAAATATTCCCTTTTTCTCCCCATCAGGACACGTTGATTCACTGGAAGTGGAACATTTTCCGAGTTCAAAGTAATATTTCCAACCAAAACCACGAGAGGGAGGGAACTTACATTACCTTCTTTGTTTAATTGCCAAATCCGGAGGGAAAGACAACATTCCATGCTGGAACCTCCTGTATTTAGGGAAGACAGACCTGATTTCCAGAGCATTTGGTGGCAAATCTGAAGGCAGTGTCAGACTGTGGTTCATTTGGTGCTGTAACTCACCAGCCTAAACCCAACATTTTGGGTTTTTCAGGCCTTCAGGAAATTGCTGAAAGCCAGACCTTCTCTGCCCTGGTAGTTTTGTCCCTGAATTCAGGGCTTGCTTTTTTATCTCCTCAGAAATGAGGTCTGGTTTTGATGCAGCCTCAACCATTTTAATCGTTCTCTTTGTCTTCTGCTCTGCCGTTGATCCCAAAGCTGCATTTCCCACCGTCATTACTTTCGGGATGCCCTTGGACACGGATCACTGCCAAAATAAAATCAAGGTATTTCTGCACAACTGCTGTGTCAGTAAAAGCCCCACAGCTGTTCCCATAAACACCTGCACCATGTAACTCCCGACAAGGATGGCAAGAGCTCCTCTCCCTCTGCCTGGAGCAGGGAAACATCATTTTCTACGAATTATGAGGATGTTATCCCACAGTTTGACCCAAATTGTTTGTTATTTGGCAAAATATCTTTATTTCTGGGGGAAGGGAGCTCTCCTGGGATGAGCTGCTTTGGGATTCCCAGCTCATCCCTGGCAGTGTGATCCCAGCCTGGCATTAATTGATGGTAGCTGGGATGGCTGGGCCATGTCAGGCAGGCAGAGCAGAGCACTGATTTATTATTCAGGGCAGCAGAATTCACTCCTGACAATCCAAGTTTTTATTCTAGCCAAGTTTCAGAAGCTCTTGTTTGGGAATTTCCACAATGAGGCAGAGCTTTGATCCCTTTTCTCATGAATGCTTGGATTTATTGCCTAAAATTTCCACTTTATTGAGCTGTCAAGTTTTCCTCGGTGGCCTCCTAGAGAGCGAAATGCTAAATTTGATTTAAAGGTCAGAGGAGACGTGTGGCACCTACAATCTGCCTCTGGATTGTTTTTGTAACACTAACCAGAGTTTACAAGGAGAGAAGATTGGAGCTGGTCAGCACAAGTCATTCCCCTCCCAGTGTCTCTGGGCAGACAGCTTTTCCTTTGACTCCACTAAAAGATAAAGGGAATGGACACTTTAGTGTGGCACTCTGGGGTTCCTGAAACCCCAAGCAGAGTCCTGGGGCTGCACTTGTAGCAGCTAAACCAGGGAAAAGCATCAGGAAAATGCTTCTGGTTCAATGTTAGTGCAGCAGCCACAATTACAGCAAACCTTGATTTGGGGAGACATTTTAATCTGAATTTCCTAGAGGTCTAAATAAACCCTCACTGACGGTCTCTGGCCATTCTCCCAGCAGACCTTGTTATTCTTCCTGCATCTCCACAGCTTTTAATTCACAACGCAAATAAGGCCCCAGAAGAGATCACTTCCTTTTCAAATAATTTTACAGCTGCAGCCCAATATATTATCATTTTAATTAAACATATGAAGTATAACAAGGGCCAAGATATAAATTTCCAGGGGACTGAAGCCTAATTTAATTCCCACATTGAACATATAAAACTTGTGACAGAGAGAAACTCCTAACATCCCCATTTGCCTCTTAGCACAGTCCTTTATCAGGGGCATTTCATTTGGCACAGAGATAAAAGAAAACAATTACAAACTAACTGGGAAGTCTGTAGGAGACTCTGCTTGGGAAGAGAATTAGGTATTATCCAAAGTGGAAATTTGTGTCTCAGGAAAGGAAAGAAGGAGTCAGGCAATTTCCCTGTGCCTCGTTAAAGGAAATAGAAGTTCACTCACAATCCCCATCCAATTCCCTGGAATGTCAGCCTGCTTCCTGACCTCCTTGCTTGGAAATTGAGAGAGGAGCAGCTTTTCCCTTCAAAAGCTGGGAAAAGACTGAACCTTCAAGGGGTCACTCTGGGACCTTGCTCCTCTCTGTGTGGAAAAAGAGCTTAAATAACCCAGAGAGGAGCAAAACACATGGAAATATTGACACTGGGCTGAGAAAGAACCTGCAGCTCCAACTTCCCCCAAACTGCTGATCCCACCTGGTGACAGAGACCCAGGGAAAGGCCTGGGCTGGCTGCCTGGGAATGCATCCCTTGGAATCCACGGGATGGGGGCAGGAACGCCCTGGGGCTGCTCCCTCCTTTCTCCCTGGAGTCATCATTTGAGCGGAGTTATCCCACCCCCCCTGGGAAAGCTCCAACCCCCTTTCCCCACTGCTTCCCACAAAAACACCCATCCCTCCATCTTCTGTCTTTTATATTAAGGGTGGCTGTGGATTAAAAATAAGAGTTTGAAGGGAGGAAGTGTCCATGGTTTCCAGACCAGAGCTTTGACTTTTTCTCTGAGGTTTCGCATCAAACCCTCAAGCTGAAAGCAAACCTGAGCCTTTGGTCCCAAACAGATCCGAGCATTGCTCTAGCTCAGGTCTGACCAAGAAACGTGACACTTCAGAGATAAAGTCAGGTAAAAATGATGAATTCCTTAAACCAAACAGATTCTGGAGGAGTTTTTTTCCCCACCGTTTTCTGAAGGCTGTCTGGCAGATTAGGACAAGAAGAAAAATTTCTGAAGGATTTCAGAAATTCTGCATTGTGCAGAAATGCAGCTTTTTGGTGGAGTCTCCCAGGTTTGTCCCAGGGCCAGAGCACGGAGCAGGACACGGGGAAGAGCCATGAGAATGTGAAAAACTTGGACACCACTGAACTGGTGGGGTCTGAACTTTAGAGAGGAAAGAGTCTGTCTGGAAAGAATCACAGATCTCTGAGAAAGATAAAAACACAAATAAATCCTTGAGGCTGGGTACCTGGGATTCACTGAAGCAGCAAATTCTGTGTTCTTTATATAGAGGCACTACAAGCAATTAAAAGGCACTGAGCACCCTCCATTCTATTGAGCAGAGTTCTGCATCTTGGAGGAATATAAATGATGAATTACCTGATTCAGTAGCTTTAAACCAAAGAGTCTGGATGAAACATGTTCAGAAGGACACATTTAATAAGATAGCACAGAAAAGCTGGCGAGGCTTTCTCCCTACAAATACTTTCAGCTGCAATCACAGAAGCAGATCCATGGATTTGCAAACTGCCATTATTTTGATAGATTGCTGCCTTTCTGCCTTAAAATAAAATGAAATGTGTTGAGTTTGGCCAGAGACGAAACACTGAATTTCCAGGACTAAAACGTTTCAATTATTCCCTCTGAAAGATCAGGGAAGTAGTAAGGAGATAAACATTGCTGTTCACATGCTGACAGAGAGTGCCAGCTGTTAGAAACGTGTGCTCCTATTTGGGAATAATCTCATTAACACGGGCGGGAGTGCAAAGTCATTGACACCTCCTGCTGCACGCAGTTATCGGGCTCTGATTTCAGCTCCACCCTCACACAATTAAATGCGTGGCCACGTTTCCCATCACTCAAGTAATATTTTCTCTTAAAAAAGAAAGGAAAAGGAAGGTACAGTGATAATCGCCCAGGAACACACAGCTGGCACACTGCAAAGCGGATGGAGAGCGTTTTCACTGGACCAGAGCTAGTTCTGATAAACTGGAGAGTGTTTATTTCATCTGGATTTATCCAAATAACTCCAGAATGGCAGAGACTTCCTGAAGGCAACTTTTAAAGCACAGACCTGGGAGATGAAGCTGTTCTTTAAGAGAAGGAAAATCACCCACCTGTGACAGAACATTTCTGTGTTTGCACAGTCTTCTCAGGGCTTTTCCCTCAAGTTTGGGAGGAACACACACCTCAAAAACTCCCCAGGGAATGCCTGAAGAGTTAAGATTAAACACAAGAGTTAAGATTAAACACTTTGGGCTCTTTTTAAAGTAACTTTGGGGTCTCTGGTTCTTCAGGCTCTCGTTAAACCCAGTGAGAAGGGACCCTCAGAGCACAGAGATTTCAGGAGCCAGTTGTGGTCATGGCTGCTAAATTGAGACCAAGGGAAAGGCAGGTCTGGGTAGGTGGCAAACATTTCCACTAGAACACAATCCTTTCAAAACTTTTGGAGGCTGAAATCCTCACAGCATGAAGGTGTGAAAGGAGATTGTGAGGCAGCTGCAGGTAATGACTAATAAGCAAACTCCCATGATCAACACCGCAAACTTGTTGAAAAACCACTTACCTGTCTATCTCTATTTAATTATTATTGATTACTGTTAATTGTAAAGACTCTGACTACTGCAATACCTGACTGATGAGCTTTCATTTTTCATGGGAGGCATTATCTTATTCATCCAGATATTGCAAACACTTCCAGGAATCATAACTCAGCTGCCATGCACATTATTTAATTATCCAGCATTCACCTCGAAAGAAAAATACCTCAGACAGGAGAACCATGCCAGTAAAGGCAATGATTCACACTCAGCAGGGAACTTTATTTATAATTTGCAGAGATGGGACTCAAACCCCAAACTGGGGCAGTTGGGAATTCAAAGCCCTTTGCAGCGAGCACCTGCAACTCAAGCAGCAGTGCCTGAACTCCCAGCCCCGCTCTGGGAGGTGCCATGAGCAGACTCTGGTTTTCCTGGGAGCCTGAGCATCGATGCTTCTCTAAGTCAGAGCTTCACAGAGCTGTCATGGCAGAATCTCCAGAAATGAAACAAACAGGGAGGTTGTGCTGCTCAGTTTTCTAATGAGACCTCTTGAAACCAGGCAGCGGCTTCAGGATCCAAATGAAACCCCTCCTGCACCCAGTGTCCGCTCCAAGCTCAGCCAGAGTTACGTGGGTAACTCCTGAAGCAGGGAATGGTGTGTTCAGCCGGGGGAGCTCAGTCCCTGTCCCCTCAGCAGTTTGTTTCTGTTAAAAACACCCGTTTTCTCCAACGCTGTGCTTGCAGCTCAGCAAGTGACTGCTGTGAAGCTCAGCCAGCCTCTGGAAACCAGCAAGATCCCTATCAAAGCACTGGAGAGATGAAATAATCCATGCCAGGCTCCCCAGCGACCTCCATAAATCCTGGCTCACCAGCAGCGACATTTGTTAACAACGAAATTAACTTTTATGACTTCCTTTCCGTGGCTGTGTTTGCCAGCATCCGTTTTTGACGCCACTCAGAGCAACCAGAAGAGATAAATTTGATTAAATTCTGTTTACTGGCCGAGCTGTGAGGACACAAACACAACTGAGGCTTGTATTGAGCCATGATTTGAAGAACTTCATTGAATGCTGTGCAGTGCAGACTAACAGAGAGAAGAGAAAGGGAGAGGTTTGACATCTCTGGTGCTGAGCTGTGACCTCTGGTGCTAACACAGCCTCCTCAGGACAGTGCACCCACGAGCAGCCACCCCCAGCCTGACATGCAGCACCCACTGCTCTGTGTGCAGCAAACACAAACCCAAATCCAATCTCAGCTTCCACCGTGCCCGTTCTATGGACCCCATCCTGAAGTGGAGGCTGAGGTGGGGCTCTGAGGGGCCAAAACATCGGCAGGAACTGAGTTCTCCCAGCTTGGTTGGGCACGAAAAACGCCCAAGGTGCACGAAAATGATCACTGCCTCCAGCAGGAGAGAAAATAAAGGTAAAGGAGTGATCAGGATACGGGAATGGCAGCCTTCATCTCTCGTTAATTACGGATCCCGGCTTTGTGAAATGTTTTTTCCCACGGCAAAGTCGTGCAGGTGGCAATACTTATAAATAATTCTTTTTGGAAGCTTTTGTTTGGCTGGGCACTGCCAGCTGCCACAGCCCTGAGAGTGCCTGAGGGGCTGTCCCAGCCCTGGCCCTGCTCCCTGGCAGGGGCTCATTAAGGGAAAATCACATTTTCTGGGGGGTTGTTGAAGACCATGGGGAGGAGACTCCTGAATTTCACTGAACTAGGCTGCTTTGCTTCTTTTCTGCTCTCCTGGTGTCTCTTCCTGTCTCAGAGCCAAGGAGACAGACTTTAATCCAGCTCTGGTGCACACTGACCTTGGCTCTCCCTGTGAAAATCTGCCCAGTAAGGCATAGCAGGGAGATGTGATTCATTTTTATCCCATCAGCATTGTCTATAGGCAGCAGGAAATATATTTTTTAACACACTGCCTTGATTCTGGAGTTTTCTTTGACATGTTTGTGCTGTTTAGGAAGAGGGAAGGTGAGAATCCTTGGCAGAAATGTAAATTACTTTAATATTTCCTTAACAATTCTTTGGCTGGAATTTATGTGAGAAACCAGAGGTGAGGATTGATGAAGGACACTCGTGACAGGTCTCCTCAGCAAAAAATGAAGAGGGAAAATCAATAAACAGCATTAAAATAAAGACATCAAAAATACAAACTTGAAAGTATCTCAAAATTCCTTGGATCCATCTCCAAGCAAGTTCCCAGCAAGGCACCAACAACTTCCAGCGCTCTGCTGTGCATTAATGAGGTGATGTGGAGCAAGGCAAGAGAGCCATTGGAAGTGCAAAAGGAATCAAAGAGAGAAAATTTATTTCACTCCAGCTTGACTTCCTACAGTTTTGCAGCTGCTCCAGTGCAGCTCCTGAGGTTTGTCTGGTGCAAATACCCGAAATGCCCGTGGGGCAGTGCCACCCCTGTGGCCAAACCAGCGTGAGGCCCCCTCCCGCTCCCCTCCGGGGATGGAAACGTGTGGGGGCCTTGGTTTGGTCCAAAGAAAGGGAAAATCCCTACGTTTGATTCCTGGAACATCACTCCTCAACGTGCAAAGGCAAATGATCTTCGAGTCCTTAATTTTACTGATGGGTGACTTTGGCCCGAGACGTGCGGCCTTTGAGAGGAGAGGTTATTGTGTAAAGACTCAGGGACAAATCATCCCACGATTCTGTGAGCCCAGAGCTTCGATCAATTTTGTATTTCCTTGTGAACTGTTGGGGTAACCTCAGCCCCAGAGCTGTTCCCAAAAGTGGAGCTCCAGAGCCAGGGAATTGTTGTTTGGGAGAGGGAAACGTGCGCTCTGTGCTGAGCCTGCAAAGCAGCAGCTGCACTTTTAATTAAATCTCATGTCCTATATATCTCTCTGTGTTCAAGTGTTTCTTTGTTTTTAATGAAATTTTCAGATAAAGGGAGCTTTTCTAATTATCCTTCTGCCTCCTGGTGCTCTCCTTCCTTATTCATTTTTGCTATCATGCCTTTTTTCAATTTACGTGAGCAGATTAGGCCATATCAGAGTTTCGGGGTGTATTAAAGGTGATGGCAGCAAAACACAGCTCTGTTTCTTGATCCAGCCAATAAAGGGCTCTTTGCTCATCCTCCTTTATCCCTCTGCACTCCACACAGGCTTTAATTAAGGTGACACATATGGATCTTAACCATATTTGACAAAGAGAAATGAATGAAGTCTCCACGCTCCTCGGGAAATGCCTCAGCATTTGCCTAAGTTAAAGTCAGTATCATCCTGTGGATCTGCAGGTCAAAACCAGGGATTTTCCACTCAGGGAGTGGGACTGGAACAGCAGTTCCTGAAGAGCTGCTGTTCCAAAGGGTTTCCTCACAAGGAGCAGGATGAGTTTTGGCAGTGCTGAACGCACACTCGAGTCCAGCAGAACTCAGGGAAGGATTTTCGGCTGCTTTAGGTCCCTGTGAATGTGCATTTTCTAAAGTGCTGGCAGTTAATTTTCCTGCCATTGCCTTGCTCATGTAAGGCCTCCTTTAGTTTTGCTTTTACAAAGGACTAAGGACAATTTTTCCTTCATTTGTAGAATGCAGACTTATTTTGATGTGTATATATAATATAATAATAATATAATGCTGCCCTTGAAAAGCAGAAAAATCTGGTTTAAATTCAGTTCCAAGGAGTTGGTCAGGAAAAGAGATAATTTGGAAAAAAGAGGTTTACTTTTGAGATACCACTCCTGGGAATTTTGTCTTCTGAGCTCCTTTTCTGGCAAGACTCAGTATCTCACCAACTGCTTGCTCCAGTTTCAATCTTCATGCAAAGCAGCTGCTGAGCACAAAAGTGTGTTTGCATCAACCGTGCCAGAAGTGTAAACAAACTAGAAGCAGTGGAATTATGAATGAAGAGTTGATTAGGAAGTGCCAGCGAAGATCTGTGATAACGAAGGGATGAATAGTGCTTGCTTGGAAACGTGCCAGCTCCTTGCAATTAATTTTGCAGTCTGGGCAGCAGGAGACCTGCAGGATACAGGGGCAGGAATTCCCTGCCCAGGCTGGTCTGTGGGGGCAGCTACAGACCCCTCTGCAGTGAGGTATTTGTGATGTTTGATGGCTCTGGACTGCAGTTACAAAGGCACAGCAGACCTTGAAGCCCTGACAGCTTTTGATGTTAAATTTGGGTGCTCTAAGCACAGATTGTTGTTTCTAATCCTTAAACCCCTGGGTTTCAGCAGAACTGCTCCAGGGCATGCCCAGAGGGACGTTTTGGAGGGAGGGCTAAAGCACCACCTCGATTCACAGCGTGGTTGGGGAGTGTTGGCAAGAGGGAGTCCTGGGCTGATCTACCACCAAAATCATCCTGTTGTGGCGGTGTGAAATGAGCTCTAAGATGAAAAGTTAGCTCTCGGTGGGTGGGAAGGTCCCTGTGGCTCACAGCAGTAAGGCTCAGGGCGCTCACTCAGTGCCGGGACACCTGGGGCACCTGGGTGGCACTGCCCGGCGTGAGTGCCCAGTTCTCACAGGAATTCAGGTTCTTGGAGCAGAAATTAGAGCTGCAAAGGTGCCACAGCGCAGGATATTGGCTCGGGAAGGAGGTCTGGGTTTTGGATTCTGCCCCGTGAAAGGAGGGAGGAAAAGCCACCCTTGCACATGTGCGCAGAGAAGCAGCTCTGTGTGGGGTGTTCCTCGGTTGTGCTGCCCAGAGGGATGGGCTGAGAGGGACGGGCTGGGACAGGGCCAGAGGCTCCCTGAAACCCCACAGCAAAGGAGCGGCACCCCCGGCCAGCAAAGCCTTGGTGGGACAGCTCCGGGGCCCATCACACACCCAGCTCCAAGTCTGCTTAAAGAACACCAAAAACCCCAAATCAAACCTCCAGGAAAAGCACGACGAACAACTCCCTTATGCTCCTTAAACTCTACAAAATGCCCATTTTTATCTGCTGGCTGAAGAGTTTTAACTATTCCCTAGTGCAGGCTGATGATTAATGAATGCCCAGCCAATCAATCTATTGAGTTCAGGAGTAACCAGCACCTCACACACGCTTTGGAAGAGCTACTGAAGGAGAAGGATTTCAAAATAATGTCAAATTGAATGGGTCCAGTGTTCCTCTCTATTACAGAAGAGTTGTCAACACATTACAAAGGAAGTCTGGAGGTAAGATAATTAAAATGCAAAGTTTTTCTGGTTATATGATTAGGAGCATGAAGAAAAAGCAGGAGGTGAGAGTGTGAAGGTAAAGTAATAAAAGGAAACCAAATGAATCATTTAATTAAAGGGCTGATTAAACTTGAAGACTCGTTACATCTCACCCTTTTCATTAGCAAACATTTCTATTTAGGGGATTTTTTTCATTTTCTTTATTGAAGATCTTCCAGATACAATGGGTGATTTAGGGACACTGCTTCTTTTGAAATCTTCACACTGGATAAAAAAATCAGACTTTATACAGGCAAAACTCTTTTTTTTGATGAATTCTCACTTCAGTTTTTGTCAATCCCAAATGATTTTATGATCGAAGACTTTGGTGTCACAAAATGTCAGGAATGCAATTAGATTTTCTTTTGCTCTGTGATATTACTCAGATGTAAAGGATCTTAGAACCTACAGGCGGAGATTATAAATTCCCTTCTCCTGGATTTGTCCAGGTTCTATGGCCTTGTAAACCCTGGGCACAGATTTGTTATTGAGATGTCTCTTAGAGGGCCAGTTAATAACTGTTATTAGAACAATATTAAAAATTAATGAGGTTGCATTTAGTTGGTGCCAAGTAATTAAACAGAATGTAATTAAGTGCTAAATATATCCAAAACTTTGAGGTCTGGGCTTTTGATGTAGGACTTGTGACAGAGAGCAAGAGGGAGAAAGAAAGAGTCAAAGTCATGTAATCTTTTCTACTTCTGTCTTTTAATTTTCAGCCATTCACCCACTGAAACAGGCTCGTTTCAGACTGCACTGTGCAGCTGACAAGGAGGGAAATTAAATCTTTTCTAAAATGTGCTGAAACTGCCCCGAAACCTCGGAGACCTACTTCACTCAAAGTTTTAGTCAATTAAAACTGTTAAAAACACGGTTAGAGCTGTGTGTGCACAACCATCACGCACCCACACCAATTAACTGCCGGGTGAAAAAAGGAGCCTTTCCTCAGGGGCACCTCTGCATGCAAAATTTAAAATATCAAGGTCCAGAATCTTCCCCAGGATCTTTTGCAGAAAAATCTGCATAACAATGAAGCTATTTATCTTTTCCAGCTTCCTGGCAGGTACAGCCCAAAGGCAAATTCTTGGTCCCCAGGGCTCAAAGTGGAGCCAGAGAAAATCTGGTCCCTGGGATGGTTTAATTCCAGATCCCTGCCTGGTCTTTGCTGGGCAGAAATTGGAAATTTAAAGTGGTTAAAATGCTCATTCTCTCCCTGTTTTGGGCCCAATGAGTGACAGATCTGATTTACCCCTCCCAGTCAAGCACCACTATTTAATGTATGCAGCAATCAAGTGAAAATGTGACTAATTACAGCCTCGGAGGAATTTCAATCCCAACAGTTCGGTGCTGATTTCAATGAGGATTAATCCCGCTCAGAATCCTGGTATTTGGGAACAGAATGCCTACAAATCACTGCTTGTTATGAATGCATCAGTAAAGATTCCTCAGTAAGTGAAAATTCACAGGTTACATGTGCAAAAATACACCTGTAGCAGAAGATAAATGCCATATTTGAAAAGTGACAAAAACCACACCATTTTATTGATAAAACCACTTAAACTCTCTCTCTGTGCTTCTCTTGGGAGCTTTAAACTCAAACGACTCGGATAAAATATGAAAGCTCCCATTGATTTATTGATAATGGCAAATAAATAAATTCAGGGGAGAAAAATATGCTTGGAGACATTATTGCCACAGAGGGACCGACGATGTCTTCAGTTTCCATAGATCTGCACAGAAATCTCATGAAAATCTCTCCTGCACGTTCCTGGCCATGGTCATTCCAGAGGGGAATATCTAGAAGCAACATTTTTCATTCCCTTTGCTCTCTTTGGTTTAGAGCAAAAAACCTCATCATGAGCATTTAGCTAAAAGGTGAATATTAAAAGTATTTTTTTCCTGGAGTGAAACAAAAAGGATGTTTGTACAACCACCAGCTGTGGCTGAGGCTGTACAAGGTTTTCCTTTGCCTATTCCAGTGTTAACAAGGAATCAGGACTAGTTTGAACTGCTTGATTTCTTAGGAGTATTTCTGGCAGTGTATTTGCCTTGCTGACAAAAAACCCAATACACTGCCTTGGACTTTTATTTTCCTTTTTCCTCTGTTACTTTGTTTATTGCTGGAGCACTTTAAAATATTTTTATTGTAGATTCTGTGCTCCATTTAGGGCTTAGAGTAAATATTATGGTCCACACTGCTCCTAAGATAAAGCTTGCATCGTAGAACTTAGTGGCAGCAGACTGGGTCTTATCTTTCATATTCCACAAATGTTACGAAGTCTCACTTAAAAGAAAATCATGGTTTCACAGCCCAAAGCTGGTAATTTAAAACCAAATTTTTGGGGTAAATCAAGCCCACTACATAGCAATAAAAATTTATCTCCATTCCTCCATAATTCCTTGCACTCGCTGTGCTCTCCACGTGCTGAATAACAACATCTCTGCTGAAATGCCACCCGGCCTTGCCAAACGGGAGGAAAATGCCTCCAAACCCCCTCCTCCTCCCCACTCCCACAGCCTACAAACACCAACACTGCAGAGATTGGTGAGGGGAGAGACCAGAGGAGAATCCCCACTCCCAAACTTCGCTGCAGCTCACGGCTTGTTCGCAAAAATGTGATTTATGTCATCCATGGGTGGCTGGCCAGCCCCGCCGTGCAGGGTCCCTGCTGCACGCTCTGCCGTCACCCACTGGAACCAGACCTTCGTTCCCCTGGCCTGGAAACTCGGGTGGGGATGGAATTTCACTGAATTTCAGCCCCAGAATAAAAAGATGAACCCAGCTGTGGGAGAGCCAGGCTATCTCCAGAGCTCCGAGGGAAACACCAAGCTCTCGGCAGCAGTTCCTGTGGCTTTGGAGGAGACCCTGCTTCCCCTACAGCCTTGTCATCTATGAGACAAATAAAACAAATCTTTGCACGTGAGATGAAAATGTCAGTGAAGCACCACCCTAAATGTTCCTCATAGCAAAACCAGAGTATGGCTGATGCTGTCACCCCTGAGTGTTTTTATGCAAAGATTCAGTCAGATATACCAGAAAAGGTGTTTGGGGTAGAAGGAATTAATCAAGAGAGCACTAAAATGGTACCAAGTTCCCAATTGTCACAGCAGAAATGGAAATATCACCCTAAAACCACTGTACATGGAATCCTTTGCGTCCATCACCTTCCCTTCCAGCTTTCTTTTTCCTCCCCCTCAGTGTTTTGGTTTGTGATCTGCTTCCAAACCCCTCGAATTCTCCAGCTGGGAAAGCACAAAATCGAATTTTAAAGCTAATACCTGATTCTTACTTTCGTGTTTATTTTATTTTGCCGTTTTCATTTTTAGCTGCAGTGTAATTTTTTCCCTGCTCCCTTGAGAAATTTTGCTGGGAAACAGACCTGAAACTTCACAGCTTTTATTCCCTTTCCCTCCGCTGTCCTAATCCTTATAATACATAATTTTGAATTCTTTGTGGTTATTGAACTCCTTTTCTCTTCATCTTTGCACCGTCTCGCTGGCTGAGAAATGGACTGAAATACTGATATGGAATCACAGTAAGGGAGGTATAAAATGGTTATCACCCCAAAAATCACCTAAAAAAATCTCTGTATGGTCCAAAAACAGCCAATTTTTTTGTGGTGAACACACACAGGTGGGAAGGAAAGCTGAGTGGAACAAGCACAAGCAGACTCCTCATTTTACAGCGCCTTTCTACCTTTTTTCTTTCTTTTATTCATTTCCTTTTCTCTCTATGGGACCTCGGACCACAAAGGTTGTTGCAGTCAGAGGTGCTGAGTTAATTCTTCAGTTCATGCAGCCCATTAGTACACTGTCACTTTATTTAATAATTAATGGCCATTTCAATTAATTGAGCAGGAATATCCGAGTTTATCAAGCTCAGTTACTTAAAACTAAAGACTGGAGCCCTTTGCTGACCCAGCGCTCAGGGATCTGCCTTCCTTGCAGTTCTCCATCAGAAATTCCCATCTGCCCTCACATTTCTCTGACTTTCCCAGGGTTTTTCATGCCTCAGACGGACGAATCCTGCCAGCTGGTATTTGCAATTCACATTTAACAGCGCCGTGTGACCGTCGTTCAGAGCCGTGTTCCCCTTCTCCCCTTCCCAATCAATGGCTAAAGCAATTGGCAGGAAAAGTCAAATAGGAAATTAGGGAGGTATAAAAGGTAAAATTGCCCTAGAATGCCACTCTCAGAGTCTATAAGAGGCCGATTTCATTACAAGTTATTTCCCCAGGTTTGAGCTTTTCTCAGTTGCCGGTGACTGATGCGGCAGATTTTATTTCCACGTTTAACAGATTTTAATCTGTTGAAACGTTTCTGCATCAAAATGAACCTGGAGATGCTTCTTACAAGGTTTACCTGGCAATAAACTTGTGGAGACTTCTCCCAAGCTGGCCCTGAGCCTGTCATTCCAACTTTAGCAGCAGATTCTTGGGAAGAGATAGAAATGCTGGACCCTGGTGACACATTTACAGTGCGGTAATTTCACTTTGTCCATAACCTTGAAGAATCCAGATCTACTCCCACACTGGAATCCACGAGTTTTGTTTCCTGCATTAAGCCTGTGGATCTCCAAGTGGGAATAATTAAACACCTAATTAATGTCCGGGAGCCCAGTGAAACTCCTGCAATGAGACAATACAGCTCCTCTCACACACAGCTCTGACCTGACAAAATCGTCCTTAACACTTAAAAATCTGTACAACAAAGTCTGGCAGTTCCTGAGCCAATCTAGAAATGTACCACAAACACCACTAAAACCCCAAAACAACCACACCCAGCCCCTGGCTTCCACTCCTGACAGATCTTGCCACCTCTCAACAAAACCCTCCAGCACTGCAAATGAAAATAAAATTAAGAAATGTTTGGACCAGCTCCAAGATTTTTTTTTAATCACGTGGGGCTGGAGATTTCCACAGACAGACTCAGAGCTGGGAGAGCAGAGGGAAATTTACACACATCCATGGCATCCAGACCTTTCAAAACGCAGGCAAGCTCCCACTTTTCCAGCTGTAGCTGTTGTTACACAGCTGACAAATAAATTTAACTTCCTTCTGTCATTGTAAAATGATGATTTTAACCCCCCAAATTCATAACTCCAATTACCTGACCTATCCTTAGCAGCCCATGCACCAAGCAGAACACTGCAAATATTCACCTTTGAAAGCTGCACTGCTCATTTTGGGAGATAAAAGCAAAAACCTGCCTTTGTTGTCTATGGCAACACAACCCAGCATGGGGGAAACTGTGTTTCCAATCAGAAACCCTTCAGTTTTCATTGTTAATACAAGTCTTAAAACTTGATTTAGGTAACACCTGCCTGCGTTGCTGCAGCAGGTTTGCTCTAAGGCACAAAGGGCTTTGCAGCTTTAACCAGCAACAACTAAAGTGTGTTTGATGTTGGAAAACTCACCCCTCTCTCTCTGTATCGACTTTTCTAATCAGCCAGGCTGAGCCCGTGGAGCCTGTCAGTGATTATGGACTGGAGCAGAGTGACTTTCTCCTGAAAACACACAGGAAATGCTCTTGTTCTGGTGGCTCAAGCTCAATCCTGCTCAATTATTCAGTGCTTTGTCCTCACTGATGGCACAGCCAGCACCGCTGTGAGGGGCAGACGAGGCAGGCTCAGGGTTGTTCATCAGGTGCCACACACTGAATTCACACTCGTCGGGCAGCTTTGCACACAGTTTAATGAGACCACCCTGACTCATCTCTTAAACTGGTGGCAGAACCAGTTTACAGCCATTCCTGTGTCTAAAATCCTTTTATTTAGCCATAAATCAATGTAATGTCTGTTCAGGTCAATGTGAGAAGCTCCTCAGAAAGGGGAGCCAGGAGTTCCCACTGCGGCACGCCCTGTTCCCCAGCACTGAGGCTGTGGATGCACAATGTGGGACCTCCCTGAGATCGATGCAAACAGATCCTGAATAGAACAAAAACCCACAGCAAAGCCCTTGCAGCATTTGCTGGGAGGAATCAGGCTCTGAATTAGTCTAATTCCCCCTGGAGTTCACTGCACTGCAAACCCTTCATCATTGGAAACACCTTAAATATTGTTACTGTTCTCCACTGATGCTGTAGGTGACAGAATCCTGCAAGTGCCAGAATGGACTTTTCCTCTCCTTTGCTTATCAGCAGCCACAAATTGTCTCACTCCTGTCAGCGCAGGGAATAAATCTGATTGTGCTGGACAGTAAATTGCAGTCAGGAACCCATAGATTATATCCAGGAGGGTTTGTGGAGAGGGCTCCCATCCCCCTGCCGTGCTGGAGCAGGGCTGCATTCCCGCTCTGCCCACATTCCCTGCCCTTGCTGACATTTCACTGTGTGCAGCCCTTCTGCTGGAATTTGCTGAGGAAAGCGATCGGGGCTTTCCCTTCTCTGCTGCTGCCAGGGAAATCCCAGGGCTGACAAATTGAGCAGGGGTAGAGACATCAGTAATCCCTCTCTGGAGACTACCAACATCCCTCCTCTTAAACCACAATGCCCACACAATTAAATGATCACTTAAGGAGTCAAAAAATCAGCCTTGCAGCTCACTCTAACTTTGCTGAGAAGGATTCACGAAGACTTAAAATAGAAGGAAATAATTTTCTAGTTAAAAATCTTCCCAGTCCATTATTCTGTCAGCTGTTACATCTGTGATATATCTGATATTTTCTTTAAACCCCAAACAACACATTAAAGCCCAGTGTAAGCTGGCGTCATGGGATAAATACAGAATGGACAGAGCTATGGAATGAAACTAAATCAAAGTGCTCTGTCACACACTCGATCTTAGCACAGAGGAAGATATCTTCTGTTTTTAATATGCCCTCTGAATGCTGTTTCACGTTAAATGATAATACAGAAACACTGTGTAGCTGAGCAGGAGGAGAAAGACAAGACACAATATGTCAAAAAAAGATGATGCAGTCATGAAACCCTGCCCTGCTGAACTCACTGTGAATTCTGAAGGTTGTTTCACTGAAACCAGCACTATCAGAGCTAATCTTATGTGTGATGGAGGGGAAAAAACCCTACTAACTTCAGCTGAGCTGAACCACTTGGCTTTCTAAAGGAAAAGTCATCCAGTTTGACAGGGCCAAAAAAACTGTGAGAAAAGATTTAGACAAATAAAGATAGAAAGTGAGGCAAGAGGTGATGAATGCAGCGCTTTGTGTCTAATTGCATGCCTGGAGTACAAAACCTTTATTTCAGGAATAAAGTGCTATGAGAGCTGCCAAGTATCCAATCTATCAGTGCACAGCATCCCCCAGAAACTTCCATTTTAAGTCATCCAGACCCTCTGAAATATCTGTCAGGTTAAGTGAATTATTAGCCTTGAGACAAGAAAGTTCTTTGTTTTTATTACTCAACGGAACTATTCCATCTGATTAAAGTTCTGTTTGGATCGTGCGGCTGCTTTGTCTCTGCCACACTGAATTATTAATTTCAAACCTTTCCTTTTGGTTATCGGGACTTTCCTCGTCACAGAATTTTCACTGAGAGCAATTGTCAGCTGCATCCTGAGCTCAAACAGTTTAGGTGAAATGAGAGCAAGATTAAATATTAGCTCTGCTTTAATTCCAAGCTTTCCACTTGTATTTCTAACACTTTAATAGAGTTGGCTGCTTCTTGTCACAGCAATCTCTGCTCCAGGTCAGTAATTAATTAGCAGGACAATGAATGAGTAATTTATTGACTTCCAGGACAAAAGATGACTCCAAATCATTAGGGTATGACCAAGGCAGTGGCTTGTGTTGGAAAGATTGTGCAGGAATTTCATTACTTGGAATTTCTACCCAAGAACAAACACAGCATGAGAAGCGTTGGAGTCAGATGGCCAGAATGAGTAAATAGGAAACACTAAATTAACCCAGGTAAGCTCAATGATAGATCACCCATGATTGATCAATTAGTTGGATGGATTTGTACTCCAAGTCTTCCCAGAGGTACAAGGCAAAGATCCAGCGATAATTTCTGCTAAATCCTGCAGGAAAACGCCACGTCCCAACCAAATCCTGCAGCAGGCAGGAGTTTGTTCACCTGCACCCATTCCAGCAGCAACAACCTGCGTTTTATCCCCAGGGACAAAGGGGATTAAGTGTGAAATTGTTGTTTGTTCAATGCATCCCTTGCACACGTGCCCAGTTCAGTTTTCCCTGGAAGAACTGTGCACGAGTGACCCTGCACATTAAAAACAGATTGGAGCAGCACAGAGCCCTCCCCTGGCCAACTCTTCCTTCATTGCTCCACTGACAACTCCCTGGCAGCTCCTTTCTTGCTTTTTGTTTGTTTTCAAATGCAGACTTTGCTCCCCTCCATTTGTGCTAAGTTTTCCAGCCTTTCAACAACACCATTTTCAGTAATTTCCTGAAAATATCTAATGTCTTCAAACTTTTATAGTGCTTCAGCTTTGCAAGCTGGAAGGGCTTTTACAGCCTCCGAGGCTGCCACAAATCAGAGAATTCATTATACAGCAAAATACACTCTCAAATGGAGGCTGTTCTTAAAAACAAGCCTATTTTTTCCTGCAATGATAGCTGCAAAATAACTGGGGGTTTAAAGCCAAATGGACTCCTTCACCTAGGAAATAAGAAATAGCTATGGGAGAATATTTTTGCAGGCAGACACAGAACTTCAGTGCAGGGAGAGTGCAGAAAATTCACGTTCCAGTGTGGAGAGTGTTCCCACCTCCCTGTTTCACCAAAGTAACCCGGCCAAAATTCATTTTTAATCAGTTAGGGAGTGGCTGGAAGGGCTCAGACCACTGCAGACCACATTCAGCTTGCTCCTGGGTGACCCTTGCTGTTCCTCTAGCAAACTATTCAGCAGAGAAAGAGTTTGGGGTTTGGTTTGGTTTGGTTTTCTTCAGTTCACGGTGAGGGAGATGTGCTCATGCTTTGAAATATCAACAGCAAGGTTTAATCATGAAGGAAAATAAATGGAAATGAAAAATAACCCAGGACTTGATGGTGTTCACTGCTCCCTCTCATCTTGTGCAGGATCAGGAGGAGTGTGATTGCAATTCTGTGCTCCAGCCAGGCTGGTTCCAGCAGCCAGGGAAGGCGCTGGGAATGCCGCTCGTTTGGGGCAGAGGCAGCAGCAGGAGCAGATGCCGCGTGAAAAAGCAAACTGATAGCAGTTCATTCTTTTGCTGTGGTTGATAATGGCAAGGGAAATGAGTTTTGTGTGTCCATAAAGCAATCCCAGAAAATATCGTAGAATCAGGGAATGGTTTGGGTGGGAAGAGACCTTAAAGCCCATCCATGCACAGCTTTTACTGTCCCAGGGTGCTCCAAGCCCTGTCCAAACCGGCCGGGAACACTCCCAGGGATGGGGCAGCCACAGCTTCTCTGGGAATTCCATTCCAGGGCCTCATTGCCCTCCCAGGGAAGAACTTTTTCCTAATATCCCATCCAAGCCTCCTCTGTGTCAGCCTGAAGCCATTCCCCGTCTTCTGTCACTACAGACCCTTGTGAAACACGGCAGCTTTATCCAGGACGCCCTCTGGACTTCTCCTTTCCTGTACACTGAACATAAACTGATTGCTTTTGGCAAAAATCACATTAGCACAATCTCACTGCATTGCTTTGCTGAGTGTCTCCACATTACAGGAGATCTACTGCCATTAGGAGAGGGAAAAAACCTGCAGTAATTTGGTTTAAATGAGGATAAGAGATGAAAACACTTCATGTTGCTCTTACAAAGTTAATCTCGCTCCCTGGGAAGCTTTGCTCTCACTCCTGCTGAAGACAAATTGGGCTTCTTACTCTTTTACTAAGTCCTCAACAATCAAATAACAGAATTGTTAAGGTACACACGATGAACTAAATAATTTACTTACTGCAGGGCTTCCTAAGCAGACTTTTTGCTGTCTGAAGATAAAAGGCTGTCAGCATCCTTCAAAATCTGTTGCTTTTCCCTTGCCGGGAACACATCTGCTTCATCTAAGTGCCTGTAAACGCTGAGCTCTAATTGCTTGCTGGAAAATCTGCATGACAAATCTACAACCCAGATTTCTTATTTAAAGGACTTCTTGAACATCTTTATTAAGGAAAAAAACCCACCAAAACACAACCGAAACCTGACTTGATCTCTCAGCTGTATTTTTTTTCACACTGCATCAAAAGAACAGCAACAAAAAAAACCCCGTTTTTTTTTGTTTTCTTCCATTCTTACTGTTCTACACGTCAGGTGCTGTTAAAATTAAACGTGTGGGTATTAAACACAAATACATAGGGTCAAGAAAATGATGGCAGATCCCTGTCCTCTTGCAGCCACATCCAGTTTTCCTGCAGCAGCCCTCGAGCAGACACACGGACAACGCTCGGAAAGTTACAGAAGAGTTCCTTGGGTTTGCCCTCCTCCCGCCCAGGCCGCTCCCGAGCCTGCCCTCGGTGTTTCAGCAGCAGATGGATCACAGCCCTGGCTCAGCTCTCAGGCCTGCTGGGCAGCTGTGGCAGGACACTGCTGCTGGCAGAGCTGTGACACCCACAAAGCCCCAGAGCCCGCAGCTCAGCTCGGTGTTGGTGAAGAACGAAAGGGGCACAGGCGATGGCACAAACGCAGGGCTGTGGGACACAGCGCACCGGGATCACCAGATTGCCCTTCCCCATAATCCATCTTCCCTGCTGGAGAACCATCCTGCAGCTCTTCCTGCAGCCCGCGCCGTCCACGCCGTCCTGGGGAGATTCCCACAATCCCTGAGGCTGGGAAAGCCCTCCAAGGTCATCGAGTCCAAGCTGTGCCCAATCCCCACCTTGTCCCCAGCCCAGAGTTCTGAGTGCCACGTCCAGCCCTTCCTGGGACACCTCCAGACCTCCCTGTGCAGCCCCTTCCAAGGCCTGACCACCCTTTCCACGAAAAAATTTAATTCTTGTCTTAATTGCCCAGGTAAATCCCTCACTGAAATACAAAAGTATGTGGAAGTGCGTGAAAATTACCCTTTTTCCTGTAACTGTCACATTAAACTCACAAAAATTAAATTTTCAGTGACGTGCTGTTGTTTCCCGCCACCTTTTCCTTAAAAAGCC
Organism: Oriolus oriolus; assembly: GCA_013400235.1. Lineage (NCBI taxonomy): Eukaryota > Metazoa > Chordata > Aves > Passeriformes > Corvidae > Oriolus > Oriolus oriolus. The sequence continues at coordinate 43,832 of VXBT01010694.1, forward strand.
TTTCTGGCTGGTAATGCTGATCTCGAAGTGACTTCTTCCATAAAACCTCTTCATTTACAGAGTAGAGAACTCGCTGTTTGCCAGGTTAGAATCACAGACTGGCTTGGGTTGGAAAGCACCTTAAACATCCCCACAGCTCATAACAAATGTGCTGCAGAACCAGTTTCGTGTCACTCTGGAGATGTGCAGCCTCCTAAAGCATCGCCGGAGATGCTGAAGGGAAAGGAGCTGCTTCAGCCCGGAGCTGGAACCACGGAAAGGGCTCCTCCCCCTGAGCTGGGGTCTGGCTGCTGTTCCTGGGCGTGGAGGTTCACCTGATGATGCAGGGGAAAGGCTTTTTTGGGATTATTCCTCCCTGACATCCATGCAGAAGGCAAAGATCTCCTTCCCCCGTGGCCCACGGGGCTTGTAGGTACTGCTGAGATGGAAGCATCCATGGAAGGACACGACTCCAAGGAATCCACCCTCAGAAAGGCTGAGGAAACCTCCTCATTTTAGTCCTTTTCTGCTGCTCATATAGAGAATAGCCAAAAAACGTGTTCATAAATAAAATAGAAATTAAATCCCTATGGGATGATGAACACCCTGGCTCCATCTAAAGAAAAGTGTGGATCATTGAGTGGAGAGCAGGATTTTGAGAATAAACAAGAGAGAGTTACAGGAGGAAGAAGGGCAGGCCCTGGGTCTGCAATCAAATGCTCAGGCCTTTAGAAACGCTTGGAAGGGGATAACAACACCACCACCACCACCACCACCACCAACATTATTATTATTATCATTATTATTATTATCATTATTGTTGTTATTATTATTATAATTATTGTTTAATAACCTACTAATGGAACAAAAAAGTAGCTTGGATTTTTTTAAAAATTACCTTTTTTTTTTCCCTTAAAATGATCCTGCAGAGCTGAATTTTAGGTTGAAAAGGTACCAAGAAAACCAAAAACGGCTCAGGGCTGTGCTCCATTTGAGGCTACAGTTCCAGAGGTAGAAAGTTTGTTCGGTACCCAAAAGATTCTTCTTGCAAGATTATTTCAGGCAAGGAACTTTTGAATGAAAGATGATCTCAGATGCTTCTCTCAGCCACCAGGTTTCATGGTCAAGAGACCGAGACTGACAACAGAGCAAACAGGAGGAGCTTGGACTTTCCTGGGAGATTTCTTCTTGGGCAGAGTTGAATTTTGCCCTTTCACATCCCTGGGAAGCATCACGGATTTCCCTGCCAAGAAATCCAAACCTGCCCTCTGTGGCACCTGGATTTTCTGAATTTAGATCCCCTTCCTTTCACATTGTTCTGCACAAGCACATTCTGAGAACAATATTTTTACACCCATTCTTCACCTCTAAACTGAATTTAAACCCTTGGCCACAGCAAACCAAACACTGAATATTTCCAGCACCTGTGGTGGGCTCAAAATTCCCCAGCACAGACAGGCAAAGGGCCTGGGAGGACATCCCACACCTGAGAGATGCAAACCGAGCACAATTTATACTAAAAATAAAAATCCCCAGCCTGCGACAATACCTGGACAATAACAAATGCTGGTAAATATCTGAAAATTCTCTCTGGAATTAGGTTTTTTTTTTGACTTGTTTCCTGATGTTTTACCAACTTTTTCCTGACTAGTTAATAATTTATTGGACAAAACCCACTCCTGCAAGTGTTTTGCAAAAGTTGCCATCTGAGAGATGTGTTTTATTGTTTTCAGCATCACCCTCTACTACACACAATTATCAAAACCCTTTCTGTATGTTGAATTGAGGAATATTTTGCTGCTTGGATAGGGAAAAAAATTTTTTTCGAAGCAACATCAGCTCTACTGGTCGTGCTGAAATATTAAAAAGTATAAATTATTTATATAGAGACAGACACAGTGCTTTCTTCAGAACATCACACATAAAAATCAGACACGATGCTTGATTCAGGACGCTGAATTGGTGAGAAAACATCCACCTGAATTCGCTTCATTTCGTTTTCTTCTTTTTACAATCATTGTTAGCAACAATAGCATTGGAAATTGAGCTCAACACTTTGAAAGTGGGGGGGGAAAAAAGTCCCATCAGCCATAAATATTGTCTGCCGCTCACCAGAACGAAACCAAGTGCATTTATTGAAGATGAAGACGTGCTCTGAACAAAAGGGAGCACCAGATTGTTATTGCAGCCACAAAGACCTTCATCAAATCATTGCAGAGGGATTGTTTCAGCATTGGAGTGCTGAGCATGCTCGGCAGGACAGCTGCAGAGCAAAATGCCACCCCAGAAAACCCTTTATGAGTCTTAGTGAAGTTTTTATTTAATTATGTTGGAGTAAACCAAGCACTGCTTTAACAGCAAAATGGTTTAATATTAAAACAACCCTTCCAAAGCTTTCTAGCAGCATGGTTTGTTCTACTAAAATAATATTCTCACTTGTATTATTTCAGGTTTATTCAGGTTTTCCTGCTGAGATTTGTTGAGATCTGGATCAAAGCCAGAGTTGAATTTAAGTTTTATTTTGGGCACTTTAACTTATCACTTATAAATTTACAGCTGGGAAGTAAATATCCCTCACCTTAAGCGCTCATTTATTGCTCTGGATCTGTCACACTTGATTAAAACACAGAGTTTTCCTCCCAGGCTGAACAACTTTATCTTAACAGCTCTCTGTGAACTTCCGTAGTGCTGAAGACAATTTCGATAAAGGAGCTGGTAACTGGATTGAATTTTCAGAGCAATCAGTCTCCCAAATGGGAGAAAATACGAATAAAGAGAGGCAGAAGTAAACTCAAGTTGTTTTTCCTTTGCTGCCTTACTCATCCTCTGGCTTCTGTTCTGTTGTCTGTGTCCCTGGTTATTAATTTCAGGGCTGTTTTATACAGAACAAAAGGATTTTCAGGAATGTGCCCTCAGTACCACGATCGCAACAATTTCAGCTGCTCGTCTGCGTTGCAATTGGAGCTCAAACCTCTTTTGAGATTCTCTGAATAGAAGCAGCTCCAAACAAACTGGTGGCAGTGTCTTAAAGCAGCAAAAATGCTTGAAAAATAAACAAATAAACCCCATCAGCCGGCACCGCAGCCACCGAGGCACCGTCGTTCTCCCTGCCCATGTCACCGAGGAGCCGCGTTTGGCACAAAGCTTTGCGCCGGCACGAGGGGATTGTCCAGAGCTGATGGTCCCACCCTAAACAGGGATGGGATTTCTGGAGATGTGCTCCGACAAATCCCAGCCATGGGAGCGCTGGTGTGAAACACCCAGCCAGGGAGGCTTCAGAGCCAGGGGTGGCTCGGGGTTTTTTATTGTGAAGTGTTTGTGTGGCTTGCCCGTGATACTCTGTGTTTGGATCCATCCAGTCTGTGGGATTTCAGCGTTTTGCAGTCTGTATTTTAATATTTTTTTCAATTATTTAGTATTATTAGTATTTATTATTTCGTGTATTTTAATTTTTTTTCTATATTAATAGTTTAGATTAATATTTTACTGGGCTTTCCTGCCCGCCCCTCCTGATTTTAATGATAAATTGCAGGCCGGGCCATGTGTGGAAATCAGAATTTAGAACAAAGCTCCGCTAAAAAAGAAAATGTTTCTAATGTCAGCTCTTTGCAAAGCAAGTTTTGGTGCCTTAAGGATCTTAATGGCATCATGAGTTATGGGTTTCTTTAAATTTTATTTATTTAATGATAAAATATTCACTGTTCTTGACACAAAAATCTCTGGATTGGCACATTCATCACAGCTCCACTAAGGAAAAGGCCCTTGCATGCCCTGCTGAGGGATCAATTCATTCATCAACTGAATGATCAATGTCCTCTCACTGAGTCCACATTTCTGTCTGCAAAAATATTTTATTAAAAGTTTTTCAAACAATTTCACTAAAAAAGGGCACGGATCTTGGTTGGTCTCCACGGAAAAAGCAATATTTAAAGAGAATTAAATTCCAACCCCCTCCACCCAACTCCTCTGTGTCATTTCTTCAGAGTTCTTTAGTGTGTGAGAACAGAGCAGAAGAGGTAAAATGTTGGTGAAGTGAGATAAGCACCACCACAAGGGACAGCTTGTGTTCTGAACTCTGATAAGTGAATCTTAGGAACAGAGAACCATGGAATTGTGACTCCATTTCTCTATTTCTCTTATTTATTTTTTTTCTGCTGTTTTTTCTTTCACTTTTAGCAAATTTGAGGGGAAGAAAGAACAAAGAAACTGTTGCTAAATGGCCAAATATTTGATTTAATGCCACTTTCTCTGCAGAATGGAGTCCTCTGTTCTGCTCATGCATGGAAATAATTTAATTTAACAACATAATAAACATTTAGAAAAACATTAATATTTGATTAGGAAGCGATGTTATTATACTAATGCCATTTCTTCTTTAAAATATTGGCTTTAAAACAGTATAGATTAAACATCCAGAGGATGAAGTGCAAGCAGCGGTTGAAACTCCCTAAAATGGCTCACAGAGAGGAATGGTTTATTGGCCCTTAAATTAGGGCAAATCCTGGATTTTAGCAGCTCACGGGGAAAGCTTTAAAATGAACCAGAGGCTGCCTGGTAATGGTTCGGGTTTGGGGTGGAAAAGGAATGGTTTGGGTGTGACCAAACAGAATGGAAAATGAAACCCAGTCAGAAATCCAGAGCAGTGGAGCCAACAGCCTGACGGGCAGGAAATTCTGTTTTTTGTATTTTTGGTATCCAAAAGGGCAGAATAGGGAGCTGAGTTCATCAGAGCCTCTGTTCTAGATGAGGTTTCAACCTGGAATTTGTGATGAAACGCCAACCATTGCGGGGCTGCCCGCTGTGCCTCACCTCCCTCAGAAAAATCCAGTGGCAGGGATGAATTAAAAAAATAGGAAGAAGTTTAATTCTCAAAAAATTAAAATAATTAGGAAGAACGTTTCATTCTCAAAAAATTTTGCTCCAGACAAACTCGTTTCCAAAGTGGGAATTTACAGTTCCACCCCGATTTAACGTTCCTGCAATTGTCTCTTGCTGAAGCTGGTGGTGTTTTTGCTGCCACAGTCTTTCATTCCAGCTCTGAAAATGCAGCTCTTTAGGGTCAGCACAGCCCGAACACACGAGGAGCAGAGATTTTCCTCTTGAACTCGATTTAGTTTCACGCCTGATGTCCCAGCAGGAGGTAACAGGGCACAGGATGGCAGGGAGAGCTCTCCTCACCAACGCACTAAAGCCACAGAAGTTCTGCCACTGGAGCCTCTGCACGCACGGATATTTATTTCCTCACATCCTCATCCTGCCTCTTTTCTCTTTCCATTTCCTCTGGCCACACTTTCAAATCGACAGCTGAGGAAAAAACATTTTCAGTAGCTCTACAGTGATGCACTTGGTGTCCTTTGTTCCTCTCTCTTCGGGGATAATGGGCCTTTCTGTGACAGAGGGGGGCTGATGAGGCCCTGCAATGATAAAATCAGAGCCTTTCCACGTGGGAGCTGCCAGCTGGAGAGGAGAAGACAGACGCCTGTGTTCAAGGGAAGTTTCACATGACGTTAAAAGAAACCATCTGCTTTTCCCTTTTTGTCCGTGTTGAAGCACAGCTTGTGTTTGCAGCTCGCCGTTCGACACGTGCCAGTCACCTGCGGGACTCTGGGAGCACCGAGCTCCTTCTCCTGCTCTCAAGGAAATGCAGAAAAGATCGGGGAGGAGACATTTCCTTCTGATCACGCTTTAGTGTGCTCGGTTCTGTTTTCACAGCGGCTGCAGCAAAACCCAGCTGATGGGGATAAAACGGAATGCAAGGCAGAGAAATTGATTCACACTTCTGCTCAAGTAGGGCTGAGACTCCCCTTCTCTGCACGTGCAGATGTTCTGGTCAGGACAGGCAAACAAATGATTCCTCTGCTGGGAGTGGAGAGTGAGATTCAATAGCGAGGAACTTCAGTTGTGCTGGGGATAAAAAGATCCCAATCAGCCCCAGAGCTGCTTGGAGGGATTCCCTGCAGCCCTTTCTGAGCAGAGTTTCATCAGCTCACCTTCAGGGAGAGATTCCCTGGGCAGGGCAGGAGCTGGACGTGAGTGGGATGGGAATTGCAGGAGCGAAGGCTGGAAATCCTCACACCAAAAATCCCTGCCCTTGCTCATCTGCTCTGCAGCACTTCCCTCTCCGACAGATGATCCCAAACAAAATGCCAGCTTTCCAGGTGGGTTTTCATTTGCTCGGCTGCGCAGAATTCACTTTTGTTTCACGTTTGAGCAGAGCTTTCTTTTGTCTTTTCTTAAGCCCCTTCACGATTCCTTAAATCTGTGAAGAGCTCCAAGGCCCAGCCCGAGGTGGGACTGGGCTGTGCCATCCACCCCGGATTTCCAGCAGGGTACCCTGCAGGAACACGAGCATATCCGATTTAAGGGCTGTGTCTTTGGCTCCCTGGTTTGGAGTCTACCTCTTGTTGGGTTTTACATTTCCAGATCTTTGCAGAGTTCCAGCCCTCGTGGCCGCCTGCCAAAATCCCGGCAGAGCAAAGGACTGGCAGAAGCTGCTGAGCTCAAACAATGGAATTTTCTTCCTCTGGATTGCAAGTGTGGCTGAATCTCTGGCTGAAACAATGCACTTCAGCGAGCCTTGCCAAAGAGAGGGGATTGTTGGGGGTATTTCCCCTCGCTGTGCTGCTCCTGTCTCCTTTCCCTGTCTCCTCCACCCCGGGATGATTTGGGCTGGCACGTGAAGGATCCCATATGCACCATGATGATATCAGACATCTGCTACCCATCGAGATGTCAGCTTAATCTGACAGGAAAGCGTCTCCCAGCACATGCACAGGCACCAGCCAGAATGCTTCCTGACCTTTGGATATTTACTTGGAGGAATCAAATGCACGTCGGATAAAATCAGCATTATGATGAGTATGAAAGGACACGGTGGGAGTTTGTTCCCTTCAGTGGATTTGGGGATTCAGGGATGTTTTATTTTTATTTTTTTGCCACAAAAGTGAACAATTTACAGCAGGAATGACCAGGGAATTGCATGGCCACTTTTACTCCACGGTGAAGGGATGAACTCCAGTAGATGCATTGTGTATAATCTGCCATTCAGTCACAGCATCACAGAATAATCCAGTGGGAAAAGACCTCCAGGATCACTGAGTCCGAGCTGTGACTGATCCCCACCAGCCCAGAGCACTGAGTGCCACTTCCACGCCTTCCTGGGACACTTCCACCACCTCCCTGGGCAGCCCCTTCCAGCCCTGCCCACCCTTCCCATGAGGAAATTCCTCCTAAATATTCCTGCTTCTACTGCATTTCCACTAGATTTGTACAAGATATGAACGGAGAGAACTGGGGAATAGATGACATCACTTCCAGCTCCTCCAGTTCCCTAGAAACCAGAAGGATTCCCCAAGTTCTGCCCGGTGAGAGAGAAAACGAGTGATGGACCATCGCTTGTGCATAAATTCTGATAAGAGAATATCACAAAAATATCATTTTAGGTAGGTGGTGGAAACCACAGGAAGAAATCAGTGTCAAGTAGGATGGTAGGGAAGGCTCTGTTTTGTCAGGATTGGGAATCCTGAGAAATCTCCTAAATTAAAGCTGGATGTGCTAAGTGATTTCGATAATTGTTTTGTCAGAACAAAACACGGCCAGAAATCGCGTCGCTGCTCAGAGCCCTCGGTGGCTGTCCCGTGCAGGAAGGGGAGGCCGGGGTGTTGTACAGTGGATTTTGATTGCCGGAGGGATGGTGCTGGGAAACCAGGCTGTTCAACTCCCTGCGTCATTTCAACACAAAAACAGCTCAAGAGGTAAAACTTTTTAATCTGAAGGAGCTCTGGGCAGAGAGGGAGCTGTTGGTGTAATCAGCTTGGAATGACAGGCTCAGGAATAGAAATGCAGCCCGGGTTTAAATGCCTTCATCCAAAGGTGTCAAATCCACCTGGAACTGCAGCCTGGCCTGGGGGAAGGAAAGGGAAGAGCTCCAACCTAATGGGCTGAAAAAAGAGCGCTGAGAGTGGAACCTGCTCAAAATTCACGCCGAGCTCGGCTTTGCCAAAGGATGTTAAGGAGTAAAAGGCCTTTCAGCAACATAAATAAGAGGAGAACAGGAGTAAAAGCGGCCTGCTGGCAGTGAGAATGGGGTCAAGAGCACAGATAATTTAGATATTAACCCCAAAATGGGGCTGCCTTCCGTTTCAGTGCAGGGCACGGAGCAGAACGGGGGAATGTTCTGCAATTCATCACCAGGGCCCGGGCAGCAGCGCGGCCCTGAGCGTTCCCTGCACTCCGGAGAAGGAGCCCATTAATCTCCATCCTGGGAGCTGAAGGGAGCAGCACTGGGAGCAGCACTGGGAGCAGCACTGGGAGCAGAACTGGGAACAGCACTGGGAGCAGAACTGGGAACAGCAGGTCTGGGGCCAGCACGGAGGGAACCTCCTCTGCACAGGCAGGGCCTGGAGGAATCCTCCTGTGCAGAGCCAGAACCTGGCGAGCAACCAGAGTGCTGAGAGGTCATAAAAATCCTCTCTATCATTTTCTCATGGATTTTCTCACGGATAAGAGAGGGAGAATTGCCTTTAAGCTAAAGAAAAATGGGACCAAATAAAGCAAAGGACAGATGAACACATTGACTGGGCATGAAGTAAAGTGGGAACCTTCAAGGCTCTCTGGAGAGTGCTCCCTGGTTGAAGGGATTAATCCTCATTTTCCATGGTTATTTCAGGGTTCATGTGGTGGTTTCTCCTTCTTTAAATTTATGGGAAGGATGACAAATACAGAATCACAGAATATTCTGAGTTGGAAGGGACCCCAAGGGTTGAGTCCAGCCCTGAAGTGAATGGCCCACCCAGGGATCAAACTCACAGCCTTGGTGGTTTTAGCACCAAACACATCCAAGTCTGGAATCTGCCAAACCTTTTCATCAGCAGAAAATTCCTTTTTTTCTGGAATTCTTCTCCCTTTTTGCATTAAAAACCTAACTAACTATTGGTAGAAATATGCTAATGACCAGAACAAAAAGTTTTAAGAGTCTGAATTAACTTTTTCATGGTTTAAAGCCCGTTCAAACCCCACCGTGACACAAACATCCCGTTTGAAGGAGTTTGCAAGGATCAAACCCACGGAGTGAGTCTGAGCAGAGCAAGCCACATCATGGAAGTGTTCACCAGGAGGGAACCACCACAGGCATTTCACCCTTCGCAGCTCAGAGACACCAGCGGGTGTTTGATGTTCCTCCCCTCCCCACCGAGCTGGGCACAGAGAGCAGCTCTCAGATAAACTCTTGTCAGAAAAGGTTGGGTTTTAATGGATCAACGTGAGCTCGTTTCACGGGGCAGGGAACCCCCTGGGGGTTTGTCACTGTGAATACCTCACGTTTTTTCCAGCCACCAGCCCGTCCCTCTGAGCAGCAGTGCCAGCTCTGCCCTCCCCGTGCCCGCTGCCCTGGCACGTCCTGGGCTCTGGGTGCTGTGCCCTGCAACACTCTGAGAGCCCTTCCAGTTTCCTCCCCATTCGCTGTGATGCCCTGGGAGGGACGTGGGTTGATGGAACTCAGTGACCTTTCCCAGCTGTCAGCCCACGGTACCTCCAGCTCTCCTGAGCACCCCTGGCCCTGCCGCAAGGCGGGAGGGAAGGGGCTTCAGTGGCGTTTCATGGGTGTGCTGGAGCCTGAGAGGTTCCCTGGGGAACTGCAGTGCCAAGGAAAAGGACAATCCATGGGAAAATGACATATTTTGGTTCTGAGGTGTCTCTGAGGCCCTTTCGAAGTGAGCAGCATGACTCTGAAATGCCTTGCTCATAAATGCATTTCAGAAGGCTCCTGGATTGTAGTTATTACAAAAATACTCACAGGAGTTAGAATATGAAAGCAGATAAAAGACTCTATTTCAACAGTTTCATACTTCCTGCTACATAGATTATGCTATTAACACCTGACAAGTCGGCAATCAAAATAAAACACTGCCTTTGTTCAAATGTAATAAAGATTCAGACTCTGCAACTCTGCTAAGCAGCTCCAGGAGAAAAAGGAATAGTCTGAGTATTTGGTTCTTGCTGTTACAGTTTGTCTGGTCTCTCTAGGCACAAATGATAGTGAGAATATTCTGATTTTTGCTTTTTCTGACAGACACAGTGAATCCAACCCAATGTGTACATTTAAATTAACCCGTTTCATTTTGTCACCCGCCATAAAACAGATCCGTCCAGACACATCTGCCCGAGTTCATGAAAGCAGAATTTTCAGTGAGTCGATGTCCTTAATAGAGAGAGCCTCATAAAAGTCAGAAAAACTCTTTAAAATGAACTGGGAGAAAACAGGAGAAGCTCTTTCAGCGACTTGAGGCAGCAGTGACACACGTGAGCTGATTGGCAGCTCCGTGCCCCGTTTTCACCCTGAATTCCCACTGCGCTTGTTCAACACAGATCTGTATTTGCAAGTGAGCCCTGCTGGTTATTTATCCTCATTTCTGCTCAGCCTCTGCCTGATATTTACAGATCTGCAAGCAGCTGATAGCTGTAAATGCTGGGTCCAGAAATGTTTTAACAATGGAGATGCTCAGTTTTGTCTCCTCTCTTGTGTCATGTGTGTTTTACGCCTACAAACAGCTCCTCCCTGACCCGAGCTGAACTCGCAGACTGAGGTGTTGAGCTCAAACCATCCCGGTGCAGATGTCACAGAACCAGGGAATGCGTTGGAAGGGACCTTAAAGCTCATCCCATTCCACCCCCAGGGACACCTCCCACTGTCCCAGGCTGCTCCCAGCCCCGTCCAGCCTGGCCTTGGGCACTGCCAGGGATCCAGGGGCAGCCACAGCTGCTCTGGGCACCCTGTGCCAGGGCCTGGCACCCTCCCAGGGAACAATTCCTGCCCAAAATCCCAATATCCCACCCAACCCTGTTCCCGTTCCGTTTGCAGGTGGCCTCCTCTGGCCTTGCTGCTTCCTCACAGCGTTCGTGCTGCAGCTGCTTGTGAAGAGCAAACAGAATTTTCCTCCCAAAATCGAGTTCCTTTTCGCTCTCCGTGGTTCATTACCCTCACTATCAGTTTGGCAATCCCACTTTTCAGTTTTAAAGGCCTTTTTTCCATGCGGGAAGATATCAGCAAAGAATTCCCAATCCGGCCTGTCAGCTCTGTGCTGGGGAGAGTGATGGATGCCCTGAACATTCTGAGAACTCCCAGCCAAGCTGTCTGTCACTGCTGCTTTGCCTCTGCAGCTGCTCTTGGCCCAGCAGTTCCTTCTCCACATGCTTTATTTTACTTTAATTTCCTTATATAAAACAAAGGCACCAGAACTGCTTTGATTTAAGAAACATTTCAGGTAGCACCAAATACAGAAAATTTATTGCAATCAGAGCAGCTGTTTGCTTAATGAATTTCTAAAAGAAAATGTGTATGAATTACGGATTTGAATTTTGGTTCCTACAGACAAGGCAAACATTTTGGGACCCATTTTTTACAGCTGCCATGGCACAGAGGAGGCACCAGAGGAAAACTTCTTTAGTTTAACACTGAAATTCCCCAAAAGAGATGCCAGCCTCTGGAATAAATGAAATAAATAATTTCTAATGAGGAGCCAAGGAAGCCAGACACGAAAATACCTTTGGAAGACCTGAATAAAGTTGCTGACAAGAGATACCAGTTTTTAAAGATTAAATGAACTTCGCTGGTTAGAAGAAACATCTCCCTCCCCTCCAAACCAGTATCGTTTTTGGAGATAGATTGTTTTTTTTATCCATTATCAGTAGGCTGGGAGTGCTGCTGCAGAGGGGAAAAATGGGAGATGTTGAATCCTTCCCCTTTCAGCAGCTGCAGTGCCAAATCTGCAGCAGCTCAGTGCTGTAAATACGAGTTCAAACCCAGCAATGCAGGAGTAACAGGAACTGGAAGCGTCTGTTCCATGGAAGTGCTGTGGAATTGTGACCAGGCAAGAGATCTCGGAGCGGTTGCAGGACAAGCCCTGGAGCCGTGGGCTCGCTCTGGGGCTCGGAGCAGGAAGGCAAACAGGGCTCTGCGGTGCAGGGAGGTGCTGCAGGAACAGCAGTGAGATTGCTCGGAGCAGCCCTTTCCCAAAAAGCCAGCAAAGGGACACCACGCTCCCAGGAGAGCCTGAGAGCAAGGAGTGGGGAATGCAGCTGGGAAAGGATCGGCTGGGAAAGGTGGCAGGGAAAATGTGTCATTTTCTGCTCGGGGAGAAGCCGAGATGAGAGCGGTGAGAGCAGATAGAATTTTACAGACAAAGGGAGGAAGGCAATGGTGCTGATGCCTAAAACGGGGTGGCTTGGGTTGATTGATACCTTGGGATTCACCTCCAGATCACCAGAATTCAGAGAATAAACAACACTGGCTACAGTTTCAAATCTGGCAATACAGGCAAGAAATCAGTTGTTTTCTGCTGCTCTTACAAAAGAATCCGGGCTCGCTACAATTGCTCCTTTCTTTGCCTATAAAACATACTTGATTTTCAAAGTAACCAAAAAAAGTCCTTCTCAGGACTAGGACAGCACAAGGTTAAAAGGAAAAAAAATTATATTTCATTTACAAATTGATAAAAGAGATGCTTAAAACGTCCTCACAAGGTAACACAGTACAGAGAGGAACTGGGTGGAGAGGGAAGCCAGCTCCCACTCCAGCTGGTCATCATTTATAAATTCGAAGGAACGCAGTCATAAATAAGCCAAGCCCAGGCTGGGCTTATATTACATTTTTTATGATAAGATTTACATTAGTCTGAACTTGTAGGGGGGCTCCTGAGCCCTGAGGCTGTTTCCTGGCTCAGTGTGGAGGCAGCATTGGATTCCCTCCTGCTGGAAGCTCCCCAGGCGTGTCCAGAACCCAAATTAGACAGACCCAGTCTGCCTGTGCTGGCAGAGACCCGGGGTTGGCTCCCTGAGGGCTGCAAGGAAAAGCTGCTAAAATCAGAAAGAAGTGCAGCAAGGCCTGGAAATGAATAATCAGGGCTGACCTTAACCCACACATTTCGCTCGTGACCTCATTGTAATTATTCGGCTTGGAATGGGCAGAAAGAGCAGGGAGGGAATATTTTGCCATGGTTGTTGCAAGGAGCTTTGTGTATTCCCTCTCCTTCTCTGTCCATGTGTGTCTCCTCTTTATCTGTCTGTGCACGCTCCTGCTGGAGCCTGCGTGGCCTTTCCACCACAGACATCCCCCAACAACAGCACAGATGGCTTCACCAGCCAGCTCTGGATGTACTTTTTAGGGAGCTGAGACACTAATAGCACCCTTTTGGCCACCTGCCATGTGTTGTGGCAAGTGAAATCCTCCCAAAAATGGTTGTGAAGGTGTAAAATCCTTTGGCTTCCCTGGCAAAGCAGCACATGGAGATGCCCGAGTCTCTCTCCAAGGTGTCCAGAGAAACCAGTGAAACACTGGAGTGTCATAAAGAAAGGAAAAGGGTTGAACTCACAAACTGTGGGAGATCCCAAAGGGAGCAGGTTATCCAAGACACCCAAGAGATGCTCTGACACAAGGTTAGTGCTGAAGGAAGCAGGGTTATAAAGGAGCAGTCACTGTTGTCTGTCACTGCTGGCTGCCTCGGTGTCCCCAGAGGCACAGCCCCCACCCAGACCCCTGGCTCCTTTCTCCAAAGCGAGGAAAGTTGCCAAACTGGGGAGCTCCATATCTCTGGTGCTTGTGGGCTTCCAATGGAACCACAAAGAGACACCCCCAAAATAAAAAACTGACCTGGAGTAAGACCAGAAATTGTTCTTCAGTACCCAGGGAACGCTGCCCTGGTGAGATGCTGCTGGGTTTTGGGGTGTGGGTGTGTCCTCCTGGTAGGTGAGGCACAAATTCCTCTGAGCCTCCTCTACTCCCATCCCACTTTGTCCAGGAAATGGCTTCATCTTCCCACCCCATCACTGTGTGACAGGAACTCGAGCCAATCCCACCTGCTGCAGGGCCGGAGCAGAACGGGACATGTGAAATATGCTGTCACTTCAGCATTCCAGAGGTACCAGCTCAGGCTGGAATATAAATCAGGAGAGGCTTCTTCCCACAGGGAGGCTGGATTTCAGATTGATGGCACTGCTTCTTGGAGCTGGGCAGGGCAGCACATCGCACCCGTGATTGCAGGGAGAGCACAAACAGCCCCTTGTTATTCAGGAAGTGTTTTTTTTTCCTGGAGGGTGTAAAGGAGAGAGTTCTGCAGGAAATGTACTAAAGATTAACTGGTGCAAGTAGATTAAAGCATGCAGGTGTGGAGAAGTCTGTTACTGCTGAAGCCTTTAACCAGGGAATGTAGAGTTAAATCAAGTCCATGTTCTCCTGGGTGGGCACTCAGCTTCCAGAAAAGGTGGACTGAGAGAGAAATTAAAGCCTGCTGAAATTTAAAAAAACCCAAACAAACCACATCTCATCACACATTTTAACTGTGGATCAGGCAAAGAAAATCTCTTGCTGGTTCAAAGAACTGACCTAAGTCTTCTCTAAGTTCAGTCAATCTCCTAATTACGAGAGCAACCTTAGAAAAACCATCCTATAAATGAAGACTACCTCAGGTGACCACCAAGCTGGATATTTTTGATGATTGCCTGGCAAAAAAAAAGGATAAACCCACTGTTCAGTGCTCAGCTCCTCTTATTTCAGGTGATTCACGCCAAGAGGAGGCCAGCCCCAGGACTGATTCGCAGTGAAGCTCTGCTGGCTGCCCAGCCAGACACTTTTCCCTGAAGACAATCAAACTGCTCTTGCTCAGAGAGCTGGTGTTCGTCTCCAGACTGGCTGGGCTCTGAACCCTCGGCAGAGATTTCAGATCTCTTTGTTCAACTCTTCCTTCCCTCTGCAGAGCCCATCTCACAGAGCTCCAGTCTGGCTTTCTCCTCTGCTTCATGCTTGTTTTACCAGGTCAGGATTCTCCTCAGCTTGTTGGGTTTTAAATGCACTGGGTCAATACCCAATGATCTCTGTTCCAATGCACAGCAGCAGAATTTTACCCTAAATCAGTCCAAATCTCCTCCAGGCGCCTCTTTTCATCAGCAGGTGGAAGAGGGAAGAAAATGATTGCAAACATCTTGGTTAAGATTGCATAGCTAATAAAAAACCCCAAACAAAAACCTCTTGTACCATTTCTTAGTCTGGTCATTTGCAGTTTTAAATTCTTAAGATACAGATAATGAATGGAAACACAGCAGAGCTGATTTTAACCACAGCGTTACAGGGATGCTGGGTGCCAGATGGAGCCTTGTGGATTTTAGTAACACTCTGATTTTCTGAGGTTCTTCAGGAATTAGCCATTCTTTATAAACTCTTAGCACAGAGCCAGCCATGGGAATTTTACTCATTTTGAGTGACATGTCTGAAAGGAATTGTTTCCCAACAATCTCTTCCAGGTCACTGCAAGCTGTTGGCACCCCAAAGAAATATTTCCTGCAGGGACAGGGGGTTGTTGGTGATCAGGGGTTTTAAACTCTCTTTAGGTTCCTATGCATGGTCTATAGGGAAAATGGGAATTTCAATTTCACCTCCAGGGGCTTGACTGATTTTTACTCCAAAAATCAGCCAGCACTTACATGAAAAGCTTTCCACTCTTTCCCCCTCTCTTTCCAAACGATCAGTGAGGAATTTAACCATGTGTTTAACAGGAGTGCATTGGCACAATCCCCTCATCTCAAACAGAAGTGCCAGGGGCACTGGCACACTTGAACATCCCTGTCCTTGCACCAGGGGCCCTGCAGCTCTCCAGAGACACGTCCAGCGCTCTCCTTGGCACCAGGGGCACCTGGAGTGACAAGAGCTGTCCCTCCCCAAAGGCCTGCACTTCACAGCACTTCCAGAAACCAGCAGCAATCCTTGATTTCCCCTCTGTTTTCCAGCACTTCCGCAGCTTCTCCTGGCACGGAGCCAGCCCAGCACTCGTGCAGACAAATTCCAGCTTTGGGGTGGTTCCTTTGCACTCACACTCGTGTCTCAAACCCCAGCAGGGCCCAGAGGGGATCAGGGGCAGGGAGAGGAGGAACAGGCCACCCTGACATCTCACTGGGTGTGTTTAACAGGTCCTCAGAGTGAGGGAGGAAACACCTGAACATTTAGAAAGCTCTGTAAAAGAGTCAGAGACCAACAGTGTAAAGAAATGTAAGGGGGAAACTCAGCTGGATGCAGGGATAAATCCCAGTGGCTTTGGCCTTGCTCTGAAACGTGGACCAGGATGAAGGAATCGAAACAGAGAAATCCATTTCAGGAACAGCCAGGAAGTTCATTTTCAGTAAATACCCATCAGTCAAGCATGGCTTTTATCGCTCAGCTGATGGCAAATCTATTTACCTGCAATGTTTTTCCCACCTAACCGAGCCCAAGTGCTGCTGCTGCTGCCCTCACTTGGCTTCCCCAATAAATGAAATGGAGCAAATCTCATAATTGCTTCTGATCTAACTCACTCAGAGTTTATTTCCCATTCTGGCTTTCAAACTCAAGTGTTCAGATGCTCTGAATTGCTGCATCCACACAGCAAAACCCAGGGGGGCAAAGTTAAGTTGTTTTTACAAACAGTCCTGGACTTATCCTTAGTTCAGTGATCACTCTGACCTCCAAAAAAGGGGAATAGCAGAATTGCTGCAAGTGAGACCCTGAAAATCAGGTTAGGAGCTGGGAAACAGGGACACAAGCAGTGGTGAGCTGCCTGCACACAGAGCGTGCGGCAAGAGCATGGACACATCTTTATTTTTCCCTCTCCCACCCCCTTATTGCACTTGAGAGCTTCAGGAATTGCCACAGGAATTCCAACAGAAAATGAATCTCTGTGCTGCACATCCCAGAGACTCAAGCATCATTTCCATCCAGGTACTGAAAAAGACAAAGTCCCTGTGAAAAGGTAGCACAGTCTGTAATTAGTTGTGGCATTTTTTCTGCGAGAGGGAGAAAGACCAAAGTGAAATTGCACTGGCATTTTTATGCTGGTGTTTCCTAACCCTTGCAAAATTATTTTTGTCACCCTTCACAATCGTATGGAAAGAGAAGATGCAATTTTGTGGCGATGCCACGGGTTCAGAAAATAAATAATCTGAGGGAAAAAAAAACCCCACCTCAGCACAGAGAAGTGTCACCCACATAATTCATCATCACCTTTGGATCTGCTTGGGAAAGCTCAGAAGCCATTTATTCCTGCTGCAGGGTGGCAGCAGTGTCCGGCCAGCGAGCTGCCCTGGGCCAGGAGCTCGTCAGGCTCTCCCGAAGCGCTGAGAGGTTCCTGCAGCCCCTGATTAACCCGAGCCCTCTGCCCCCCACAAAACCTCTGCGGACAGAGCAGCCCCAAGGAGTGTTCCCAGCCAGGTAACGGGGCAAGGAAAGGCCACGGCTCTCAGCAATTAATCCAGGGGCTGCTGCAATGCTGCCTTGGAAATCGGGCAGTGAATGAAAGTCCGGGTGGGAAACTTCTACCGAGTTCGCTCTCGGAGTGGCAAATATTTTAACTTTCCTTTTAGTCTCTCATAAACTCGTTACGGATAACAGGTCAGGAAAGGCTCCTCTGGCCGCTGACACCTTGCCCAAGGTTTGATTCCTTGCTGCTGGAGTCAGAGGAGGTTTTTCACACTGAGTTCGAAGCTCCAATATTGATTTATGTCTGATTGCTGGTACAATTTACTTCCCCTTTCCCTCCCTTGTTTTAGCCACTGTTTTCGGTGCAGGCAAACACCAAAACTCCTTAAATGTAAGATCCTCTCCATGTTTTCTTTGATCTGCACTGGAAGAAAAATGTGATAGTGCCCTTTGATCTGTTATTGGGCATCAGATTTTCACAAAATTTACACCAAAGCTGTGTCTTTACAAGGAAACCAACCCTCCAATGAAGCTGCACACCTTGGACGCTCCCAAATGTCTGAGGTTTGGCTTAATACAACAAAATGATGCTTTTAAGAAAGTTTCTTCCTCTGAAACGTTTCACAGCCCCCCAAGTCACACCTCTGCAATATTTTAATCCTGAGGCACAACAGAATCCTCGGGGAGGGGTTTATGGCACCAATAACAGAACCTGTGAGACCCAAACTTAATTCAGAATATTTGAAAACGTCACAACTTCTTTATCAGAAAATTAAGTTAAACCATGAAGCAAGGAGTTTCTGGTAGCTTTTAAAGCTGATATCTCCCTCAGCTGCTCCCTCACGACTCCAGTGATGTCCCTCTCGTATTTTCTTGTGTGGTCTCACTCTGGCTGCAGCTCATGAGAAGAGAACTGGCAGAACAGGGCATCACACAGCTCCAAGCTGCTGCTGTCCCATTAGAAGGAATTTCCTGATGGTTTACTTGGCCTACCACATCCCAAGCTCTAAAAAAATCTGTAGTTTAGTATTTTAATATTATTTGGATGGAGGAGATGAATTTTATTCTGGCGCTTTGGCAGAAAATTGGTGCCTAGAGAGAGAAAACCTGAAAAACATGGTTGCAGGTTTATTTCTGCTGACAGAGGTGGAAGAACATTGTTTGTTTATTTTCTTTTTTTTTTTCCTAAGGACAGCAAATGCTTAGGAAACTCCCAAGGAGCTTGAAGAGCTACAAAAAAAAATTAGAAATTCAGCTCAGCTCAGTTGATTTGGCCTTTCAGCACTGTCAGACAAGCTGTGTTTAGTGATAGGGAAAGGTTTAAATGGAAGCTGTGCTCCTCAATCCATATGGCTCAGCTGGAGCACTCACAACACGCAGGCACAGAGATTCCTGCTATTCCTGAAAGGCTGAGAGGCACAAATGGATAACCTGAAACATGAAAAGATCACAAAGGATGCAAATCACCGACAGGCAGAACATCGGTTTGCAGCTGCCTGCCAGGAGGCAGGAAATGGTCTCCAAAGGAACAGATATTTCTCCTTGGTGGAGCTGCTGCATCTCCAAATCTTGGCTTCAATGAGTGCCTGATGGAACACAGAATTCCTTAGCATTGCACCTGTGCCTGCTTGTCCAAGGGATGCTGGAAAAATCAGCCACTCACCAGGGATCCCTTGCTGGGTGCATTCTGAATCCGAAACAATTACCACCACCTATTCCAGCGGACTAAACTCTCCCCATTTCGGCTCTCCAGTTGCTGCCCATGAATTAAATCCAGACTATCTGCTGGGAGAGCTAATCCAAGGCTGGATGCTTGCTTGTACATAAACCTTGCTGCTAACCCAGTGTTGCCACGACTCAGACGCAGCTTGTTACAACATTTGTTATTTAAGAGATTATTTGACTAGGAAAAAAAAAAAAGATCGTAAGTTTGGTTGTGTTTGATATAAAAAACCCCACAAACAAATCCCGCTGAGCCTGTTCTGCAAACATGCTGAATTTATGAGGATGAAAGGCAAGGCAGGAAAAGGTCATGCCTATTAATTTCAATCCCTGTGCAAACCCAGCATACTCCACACTTGCCTTGTAAGATTTGTGGCATTTGGGTAAATACATTTGTATTCCTTTCATGCTATTTTTACAGTCTCCATGCTCTGCATTGCTGAGTGCACTGCAAGTGGGATCCTTTGCAATTCCGATTAATTCCAATGCACTTCAGTTAATTCAAACTTGATATTTCAGGTTTATAATTTACTATTTCTGTCACATTAGCTCCTTCCAACTTGGTGAAACCCCATATAATTTGACAGGTCTGTCGACAGGATTGGACATTTTTATGCTTTCCTCTATGAATTTGTACATTGACACCGCAATAATCTGGCAAAATCCTGTGATATTTGAACAATCAGAAGGGAACGGGGAAGATTTGAGAGGAGCAGGCCACCCCCATCCCACTAGCACAGCTCTTCACGACTTCAGCCCCACGATGGGGAGAGGAGCTCCTCGTCCCACTGCCAGCCCTCTCCACAGCCTGTCCATGTTCACCCCACAGCTAAAACAGGAAGAAAAAAGTCTTCTTTCATCTTAGGATAAAACCCAGCACCCAGCAAGCTCCTGTGTGCGTGCGGAGAGCAGAAAGAGCCCAGCACAGCACGGGCTGGTGCCAGCGTGTTCATCCACAGAGCAAAACCAGGCTCGTGCCACTCCCAGGGACAGCACAGTGCCCGGCCACCACGTGCAGGGTGTTGTCCCTCTGCGCTTCCTCAGGAAGGGAAGGGATGTTATTTTACCTCCTGCAAATCAACCATGGGGCTGTTTAAAAGGTCATTTGTATGGAAGTGGAAGTTTTTAATGTCCCTGTTCAAAGGCAGCGACTGTTAAATGCAGAGGCAGAAGTCCAGGGAACTCCTGAACACCAAAAGAACCCCTCAGAGCCTTCTCTGTAAGAACCAATTACCTGCTGATTCCCCAAATTTAATGAATTATTAAAGAGAATCAAAGATTGATGGGATCTACTTTCACCCATTTGAGCTGGCAGTAAAAACACAGAGTTTCTCTTTCCAGGAACATTTCAGAACTTGAATTTTTAAAGCGGTTTTGCTCCGACGTCAGCCACGGCTGGAATGGGTCCCTGCAATGTGCTTTAACTGCAACAACAGGAGATCAGAATGGGATGGAGACTCCACCACCCACCCAGGAAGCCCCTTCCAGTGCTTCCTTTTGGTGCAGCAGGAAACATCACGGGAAGCTTCCAACCACGTTCTGCCATGTGGGACAGCAAACCTTCATCTCGAACCAGCAAGGCCTCAATGCAAACTGAAAATATTACCAATTTCTCTTCAAAGGCAATGTTCCCCCTGCTGAGCACATTCTGCCTCTCCCACTTCTCCCTGTTTTTGAGCTGAATTGAAGTCTGAGTCCTTCAGAGGAGTTTTGTCCCCGCTCCAGCTAAGGAAGACACAATTCCCGGGAGCAGAAGATCACAGCCAATTTCAGCTTCATCACCGATGCTGCAGCAGGCAGGGGAAATCTTGCCCAAATATCCAGGCTCGGTGTAAAAGACTCCTGAAACCATTCAATTCCGAGCAGAACAGAGGTGGGAGTTTACAGAGGCACTGGAAAGCTGGGGAAGGTGATAGGAGAAGCAGCCAGGATTTTATTTGCATTATTTTATTCTTGTGCAAACCCAGCAAAATAGAGGATTGACCCTGAGTGAAAGAAGTCTCAGCTGCAAATTCAGTGGAAAGTTTATGTTTGAAAGATGCAGCTTTCACCTGGGGAGAATTTTAGGCCTGTTTAGAGTGAGCTCCTTTATTACTGAATCTCTCCCAGAGATTGAGCACTCCTTTCAAAAGGAGGCAATTTTGTTGGTGTTTAGACCAAATTTCAGCTTCACTTGGCACAGATGGGAACTTCAGTGACTTCTCACAAGGCCAAACCCTGAAGACTTTTTATGTTTAGAGTGGCTCTGTATTATGAAATTTACAAAAATAAAACAAAAATTGAGGAAATAATGATTTTTTTTTCCTCAATTGCAATTAATCTATACCACCCTAGAAGAAAAACCCAGAGATGGAACACTAAAATCACCTTTCAGGGACCAAATTCAGACAAGGTTATGAGCCTGTATTAAATGTTAGACAGGTGAGTATTGATCTTAATTAAACAAGTGAGATACAGGAGGAGATCAAGGGCTCGCCATCCCTCAGAGATAAATTAGAACTCTTACTAAAGATAAAGCGCAGAATCCGCCTTGTGCAGGAATTCCTGCAGCGTGCCTGCAAAGGACCACAGAGATCCTTTGGAAGGAGGTGGATCTGCTGCTCAGCTGGAGCTGAAATACCAAACAAAAGATGTGGCAGAGTCTGAGTGATTACTGAGGCCCTCAGAGAAGCAGGAGAATACAGCAGCAAAAAAAGGAAAGGAGAAAAACTCCTGAGAGCTGAAATTCTCCAAAAAAAAAATATTGGAAGACAGCTACAGAAGTCTTAAATAATGTCATTTTTTGAATCAGCAAGGAGTGGTGCCAGCAAAAAGGAAGAAACTCAGAGGGATTTCTTTTTTTCCCATTCTTTTCCCAGACAATATCTTCTTCTCCAGTTCCTGGTGTCTTTATATAGTTTTCTTTGAAGTTGGGCAAAGCAGACTTGCCATGAACAGTAGCATAGAAATTTGAGGGACAGCACTTGAAGATGAAACATGAGTGGGATAAAGAAGGAAAAACTTGTATAAAACTAATTATTTTTGATATTCTAAAAAATTATCAATTATAAACACATCTGCCACCAACCGTCTTACTCTTCCTTCCCCCTTTTGCCTCAATATAAAAGTCACTTTTTCATTTACAAATGAATGGGTTGCAGTTTCTGCCGGTTTTTGCCTTGAATGCCCACATCTGAGAAATCTGGACAAATATTCCCACATCAACTGGGAAAACTCAAGAGAATTCACCAACACAGTTAAGAAACAACCCAAAAATCAACAATAAATCCACCTTGTCCCAGAGTGGGATTGCACGAGGCTCAAGAAAGAAGGTCTGGCCATGTAAAAAAGAGATTAAAAAATGCATTGCTCTCCAATATTAGATGTAAATCGGATTGGACATGTCTGGGTTCTCACCTGTTGGCTTTTTTTAGGGCAGGAAATTAACCCAGAGACCCCTCCAGTGTTCCAATGGGGCACAGGGAAGTTGGTCCCAGGGCTGTGGCTCCACATTCCGCCTGCGCCTCCAACTTCCATTGCAAAAATTTTCCCCCAAACTGAATCCAAACAATAAATTATTTTTAAAAAACCACCTTATTAAGAGTGGTTTTATCTACCACCTTGCTCTTTGGTGGAGCTCTGGGGTGGCTGACCTGTATGAGAGGGTTTTTTCATTGAGAAAAGACGTTTTTCAGTGCTTTGGAAGAAGCCCTGATGTTCCATCCGAGCTGAAGTGATGGAGGAATCTTAGAGGACTTCAGTGGGTATTAAAGCTGGAGGAGAAAGCGCCTAAAAATACTGCAGCTGGACAAAAGAATCCTTCTTTTTTCAGTTGGAAAAATGGCCTCAAACTGGGACAAAGCTCAGCACGGAGCAAGGTGAATCTCTTGGCCAAACGTTCATGGAACAAAAGAGTCACAGAGCTGAGGCAGCAGCGAGCCAGGCCCTGGCAGTGGAGATAAAGAATAAAGTCCGAGGAACCTGAAGAAATGATGGCTGAAAAATTCATCAAAAATTCATCCAAACTACCAAGAAATTTCCAAACAGAGAAACAAAAGGAAACGCTCGACTTCAGAGCAGTTTTGGTTCTAATCAGAACCAAGAGCATCTGCGAAGTACAGGAGCAACTTTTCTTTTTATCTTCCCATAAAGGAATTATTTGTCACCCCGGCATTGTGTCTGTCTGTAAGAAACCAGGCTGGGAACAATACCAGTGATATTTCTCACGGAATAGAATATCAAGGAAAAGGATTCTGATCAATTCAGCCCAGCTGCAACACTGGGCCACGTGCAGCAAGCGTTTTCTTCACGGAATAAAAGGGAAAAAAAACCAAACTGGAATTGGATTTGACAAAATGAGTTTGGCTAATCTAAACCGATTTACGTGGCGGGGTAGGCAGGCACTGATAAAGGACACGAGAGTGGGAATGAGGAAATGACAGGAAATTTCCCTGTGTGTGTTAGCAGCCACAGCGGGGGGGTGATAAACCACATTTTGTTCTGCTTCCTCAATGCAGCATCTCCACAATTTTCCTCCTAATGACACCTAATTTTGGAGAAACCCACGGTTTGAACTTGCACGAAATGGCATCGAGTCAAATAGTGAGCTGTGCTCGAATTTGCCAGTTCCAAATGTGAATTGCTCTTTTACTTCTCGATAATTAAACGTCGCATTTTAACCCCAAATCTGTCTGACTCCGCAGTTTTGTTCACACACAAGCAGATGGTATTTTAGTTGCAAATAAATGGGACTTCTCTTCAGGATGTTTCATTTGGAAATATAAAAAGAGGCAGAAGGAATTTTTTTTCCAGAGCTTCAACTTGAATGTGGACAGGGTGGAAGTGAGCAGAAGAAAAATCTGTGTTTAAATTCTTTTCGGGGTCTGGTTTTGCACGCTCACAGAGCCAGACAATTCCCATATTTTAATCCAGGAAAAGTGTCGCATCCACATCATTTTTTGAGACCTTCAGGGACTCCATCACTCCCCTAGGGTGTCTGTTCCAATGTTTAACCACTCCTCAGTGAAGGAATTTTTCCTGATACCCAACCCGAACCTCCCCTGGTGGAACTTGAGGTGGTTTTCCCTCATCCTACCCATACTCAAACCCTCAAACCCGAGGTTTCCCCTCTTTCCTTTGTAACCTGGACCAAGAGCACTCATTGTCCTCCTGGGAAGAGCTGGAGGAAGGAAATTGAATTTCCACATCTCCTTTTCAGCCTCTTCTTTCTGTTCCCCTTTTTCTCTCAGATGCTTTGATTGAAATCCATTCAAGGTATTCCCCCCCTAAACCCAGGTTCTGTTCAGGCTCTGGGTACACATTAGGCTGAACCAATCAGAGCCACCAACAATGAACAGTTACTCGCTATTTTTATATCAACATGTTATGAATAGATACAAATGATTTCATGTAAATATGGATGCACCCCCACATTCACCGTGAATGGAGGAAAAACACTTTAAAAATCCTTCTCATTTTGGAAAAAACGTTGAGAAAACACCAGGTGTCACTTTGCTTTTAGATGTTTTTATGCTGTCAGAGCTCTTTTCTGCCGTGCAGTCATATTATTTTTTCAGATGAGAGGATGGGCAGCATTTATCTTGCCCAGCCCTCTCGAAATCCAGGCGACACAGACCCATCTATCTGCTCAGCGAGAGCACCAGCATGGCTGCTTTATTTATTTTGGGAACATTCATTCCATCCCTCAGATTTAGCCTGTCTGGGAGACAATCCTAGCAGGGGAAAAAAATGCTGTATTCAGACAGATGAGGACAATTTTGCACCGCACATTCACACGGATGTCATTTTTCATCAGTTAATTGGAGACAATGTTCGGATGGCTTCGTACTGATGGTGAGGAGTAATGACAGCCTAACAAAAGGAGGTGACAAACTGCATCATGTACCAATTAGCAAACCTCACCCGGCTGCTGTCTGAGGGGAACGAAAGGCAGATCCACTTGGAAATGATCCGTTTTGGGGTGGGGAAGTTATTGGAAAGGTGATTTCTCCACCCTCTGAGGCAGTAACTCAGGCCTGGAAATGCCTGTAATGAGGCCTCACAGGGCACATTTCCTTCTTAAACCTTATTTTCACGTAGGGACTGAGCATTCCATGCCCCTTTTCCCTCTGGAGACCCAGTGAGGCTGCAGGGAGAAGGGAGCAGGGGAGGGATGCTCTGCCAGGCACTTCATTGCTGAGGGAATCAGGATTTATGGGAGTGCCAGTCCCCGTCCCTCTTAAATCCTGGCCTAAACAAATTGGGAAGGCAAAGCAGAACTACCAAAGTAGAGCTGCTGAGGATGGGAGTGAGAAACAGCCGGGCTCAGGGTGGGCAGTAATTTATAAAATCAACCAAGGAGGAAGGAAGAGATTTCTGTACAAAGAGAGCCATCAGTCCTTCACTCCCAAACACCTCCTTCGTGCGTGGGGCTTTTCTGTTTCAGCCCAAAGAGCCAATAAACAGAGAACTGGAGGCAAGAGAACAGATCTCAGCCAGGCAGCTGAGTGGGTGTTCAGGGCTATAAATGAAGCTGAAAGCTCACACACGGTATTTATATCACAGCACTGAATCACAGAACCGCCGTCTGCACTCCATTGCTTTGGTAATCAACAATTCGCTTCTGAAAATAGCCAGACACTCACAAATCTGCTCTGGAAAATAACCGTGAGCAGAACTGCGCGGGGTGATTTCAGCTGAAGGAGATGGAACCCACCAATCCCTTGGCGATGCTCCCTGTCCTTGGGGAGGCCACGATTCGGAGCACACTGGAAGCAGAGCTAAGCTGGCACAGGCAAGGCAGCAGAGAGACTTCTGCCCAAGTGACTCCCTGGAGTTCGCAGGAAGGTCCTGGACCAAGCTCCCAATTAAATCAATAATTCCCACTCTTTGATCAAGGATGGAAATGGGAACCACTCTGGCTGAATGATAAACGGGCCGAGGGGCAGCGAGGGACGGATCTGAGCGCGGCTGGGGGGTGGCTGCACACAGGCTGCTCAAAGGGAGCATGGCAGCATTTGATCCCTCGGCTTCCCAGCTCATCCCCATCTCCTGTGCTTCCCACAGGAGATCCACAGGGCAAACTCCCGGGTCTGAACTCCCTGAGCCTGCCTCTCCCCAGCTCTGAGCCCTCATCACCCTGCAGGGAAAGGGCTCCTCGATCTCCTCTGCAGCTTTGCCACCCGGACGATACCGTGGGCAATTACTGAGAGAGCCACTGGGACAGCATGTTGCAATATGGATCAAAAAAGGTTTTCCAAGAAAAAATTAGGAATAAAAATAGTTAAAATCATTCAGGTAACCATGGAGGGATTCTCCAAGTGGAAGGGGCTCAAAACCCAGCGAAGCGACACAGGACAGACAAACATGGTTCCAGAGAAGCTTCCCCACAAAGCAAAGGGGGGCAGATGCTCATCCTTGTCCAGGGTAATCAAGATCATGAAAAGAAATAATTTCAAAAAATACACCAAGCATGCAGCTGCATTTCAGCCCCGTTTGCTGCTCTCACAGCCAGCACAGGACGCACAGAACCTTCCTTTCTGCACCAGCTTCAGCTACACCTCCCCAGCCGAGCTCCTTCCGACCTCCCAAAGGGGAGAACAGCCACAGACAATTCATTTTTTACATTCATCTTTTTATAAGCACATCATGCTGTAATATTAACTACATTAGAGATCCTTCTTTCCCGGATTTGGGGTTGATCCCACGATATTTCTGCTGCTATCTACGTGCACATCCTGTTCAGGTGCCCAATACTACTGTGCAAACAAGCAATATCCTAAAAGATGGATAACTCTTCCCACGTAAAAATATCCCACGTAAAAATATCCCTCCCCCATATCTGTTTGCAGAGCTGCACATCAGTTTACAGCCTGGAAGTTATCTCAGTTAATTTGTATTATAACTGCAGTGGTTTTGTCATTTTATTTGCTGAAAAAAGAATAAAAATTGAATTTCCTATCAAAAGGCCTTTCCTATCTAAAATTGATTTTAGGGAAATGGTCTTTTTATGAATTCAGTGCTTGTGTAAATGTCCTTCCAGCGTGGTGAGCGGAATCTCATGGCCCAGATCCCAAGGTTCTTAATTACATCTTCATTCAGGCAAACACCACCGGGATCAAAGAGGCTTTGCCTGAGTAAAGGACCTTGGGGTTCATCCCAGGAGAGCAAACAGCGCGCGAGCCTCGGAGGAAGGGCTGAACTCTCCACCATCTTGTTTGCTGATATCGATTTCTTTGTACCCAAAGAAATTTTTTCTGCAAATCACCGGTAGATAATGATGAGTGGGAGCACCCCGAGCTGCTGCCAAGCAGAGCTGTCCCTCCTTTATGCAGTGGTGGAGCAGCAGCACAATAACTGTTGTAGCCCTACAACAGATCGCATTCCGCTGTTTGTGGGGAGCTGCAGTCATCTCTCATTGATTTTGTTCCCTTCCTCGAGGTACATTCACACTTAATCTGCAGAACCTGGTCTTTCTGACAGGAAATAAAACCACTGAGCCCCCACCTCCCCTCTAACACGCCGCTGTCATACTGATTCTGAGTTCCTGACTCTGCAGCAGGGGAAGGAGGAAAGGCAGATCTGCAGAAGCCAAGCATTTTATGAACTGGATATACACAAAAATAACCAGAAGAGTCAAATCATCCCATCTCAGAACACTGCCACTTCAGAAAAAAAAAAAAAAAGAAAAATTCATTAAGTATTTTTTTCGTAATACACTGTTTGTACTCCACAGACATCACCAAATTCTCCCGCTCTCCCCAGAGCTCTTTCACGGATACAAAGATTTTTCTTCTGCCTGCCTTTGATCATTTTAAAACCAAAATTTCTTCTGCCAGTTGAAATGGCCTGAGCCCTTCCCCACCTGTGGGAAGAGCAGACTTTCACACACCCAAGCTGCACCAGCAGGAGGGACCCTGGGGTAGATTCCCAAATCAAGCCCAGCCCCGCAGATGTTGAGGCACTGGAGGAGCTGGGCAGGAATTCATCCCCGTCTCCTCCTCTCCCGCTCTGAAGGTCTCCAATTCTCCACCCTCCGAAATCAGAGACGGGTCTTTCAGCTCCGCTGACAAAGATTTAAGTGTGAAGAGCAAGAGCAAATCCAATGCAGAGATCAGGTATATTTTTAAAAGTGTCCTCGAAGGCAATCCTGAATTCCAAAGTATTTTGTTGGAGGGAGAGATGGGCTGACTAACCACTGGAAATTGTATGAATGGTAATGATAAATATTTGGAGAACACAGGATTAGAGCAATCAAAATCCCTCAGTTCTTTGAACACAGAAAATCATTTTGACAGGGAAATGAATATTTGGGGGACGTTTCATTCTGACTTCTTGTAAATGAAGCGTTTTGCCCTCCCATCTCATAATTACAGCGGTTTCTCGTGGCATTAATCAAATTTTCAAAGAGAAATCACACAACAACAAATATTTCCTGTTAAATAAACATTTTCAATCCTTACACATCAAAATACATCTCTTCAGGTGGAAAATATCAGTGTTGGGTTTGACCTATGAGGGGTGACTCCACCTGCCTTGTCTTTTGTGACCTTGCAGTGATCCCAGATCACCTCTGGGAAGGTCAGGGATAAAACCTCTCCCAGCCTGTGAAATCTTTGTTGTTTCTCCTGCGATTTCCCTCAGACTGTGCTGCACATCTGCAGCTCGCGGTCGAATCCGCCTTCCGTTCCGCGGCTCTCCCCCAGCACGTCCCCTGTGCTCCGCAGAAATATTCCCACTAAAACTGAGAAGCCCCAGCCAAACGGAGCTCTGTGCACCCAGACAGACCCCAGAGGACAGGGCTGGTTTATTCGTTTTAAGCTCCATGTAAATTTATATAGAGGGATTATACCCAAGAGTCCTAAAACCCTGAATTCTAATGAAGGCCAACCATACTTCATGGGGAAATTAAGACATCAAAAGCTGCCATTTCAGGAGCAGATTTGTAAACATTTTTGATGGTTTCATTAAAAGCTGCATAAAATAGCATGGAGAAGGAGCAAGGAAATATTTACCAAAACATCCAATATACCACATTTCCTTGAGCATTAATCCATGTCAAACAGAGCCCTTACTGACATAAAAGCAACATATTCAGGCAACCTCTGTGTCATAAATATTTCAAATATTACCTCAGTCTGGTAATGCCATTATCCTAAAAGGCTGGCAATGAAAGCACAGGCTGCATTATTACAGAGAAAGTTAAAATAATATCATTTTTGTGTGTTTTTACTGCTTCTGAGGAAGCCTCTAGTGTTTGCAGCAATTCAACTCTATTCCCCCAGCTCTGATTTCCTTCTTGACCTCCTTTCTCCTTTTTAGATGCCAATAGAGAGGAATTCACGTTGAAGCCACGTGTGTGGGATCAAGGGAGATGGATGGAGAAGGGAAGCTCCAGGAGCACCATCCCTCAGCCCATCCCTCGGTGCCACAGGGGGCTGTTTCCTGGCATTCAAACCTGCTCCCCAGATGGGGCTGCTGCACATTTCAGGGGTTAGGATCCCATCCATGTACAAAGTATATTCTTAAAAAAAAAACCAACCCCAAGAATATTTTATTCCAGCTGCCGCAATCTTCATTCATCTTTTCTTCCTTTTCAGCCCACAAACAAGGGGGTTTTGACCTTTGCTGTTACACAATAAATTTACACCCTTGTGTTCTCGCTCGAGCTGCTTCGAGCTGAACTGAATTTCTCCTCTGGCACTTGTCTGAACATCACTAAAAATGGAAAGAATAAATGTCTTTTTTCCTCATGGCTGGCAAGGGTATAAATGAGAGTCTTAAAAACTCAAAACTGAACACGAAAACTGAGAAAATAGCATTGTTGTCATGCTGAACCACCAAATAACAACTTTGGGAAGGCCAGGAGGGAAGAATGGCAGCTTTTTATTGCCTGGGTGAAGTCACTCCTCAGTTAATATTTTGCTCTGTGTTATTTAACCTCTCCTAAACGGCAGCTGAGCTCTCCCCATTGCTCTCCTGCGCTGGCAGAGGGAAAGCTGGGAGGCAGTGAAACCCTGCTTTATGTCAGCAATAAAGAAAAAGGATGTTTGTTTACATGGTCATAACCCACCCAGACCTTAAAACCCTGTCCTGCAAATATAACTCTCGATTTAGGTGCATGAGTGGTTTAATTTTAGAGCTGAAAAGCAAAAGCTTGGTGCCATCAATGCTGGGAGAACGCCCCTTGGACACGAGGATGGCAAAATGTGACTTAAATAAACACTAAATTCTGCATGAATCCAGAAGATATCCTAAAATTTTTTTTAAAAAGAGACAGAAAGGCCTTTCCGAAGCAGCACATTTTCCCCTCCTTCCCCAGGTTAATTTAGAGGGCTGCCTGGGTTTTCACCCACTGAGTGCAAACACCTCCACACGGGGGGAAATGGAGTTATTTCCTCAGAGCACTCAGGCCTGGGAGTCCTGGCACCGAGGCTCCAGCTCTGATGGAGTGGTAGCACCATGCACAGCACTTCGAGCCATCTCTGGACTAAAATAAAGGAGTTTATTTGGGCTTTCTTCCCCTCCAGTCATTCTCACTTAGGACTCACATCAAGCTCTACCTGGTTTGCAGTGTCTGTGCCCTGCCCAGAGCCCCCGCAGGGATTCATCCAAGGAAAGCTCTTTCCTCCACTGTCTACAGGAAGAAAAAAAAAATTGAGTATATGAAGCTTTTCCTTAACTATTTACTGAAATCTTTGGTGAGATTTTTCACTAGAGGCAGGCTCCTTTAAAAAAATACTTAAATTAAAAATTAAATTTAAAAGAAAAAAGATAAAAACCACCCTATAATCTCCTAAGAATTTTGGTGCCATTACTACTCTGAAAACGTTTCCTGTTGCATTCTTCACCAGCTGAAGAAAATAATACCCTCCATTATATCAAACAGATTGTGAAACCCTCCCAGAGCGAGTTCTGCTGCTGCTCCTTTCAACAATGAAATGTCTTTTTGGCAAGGGAATCACTCCTCTCCTGAAATTTCCCCTTTTTTTGAAATGATAAACACTCCCAAGGCTTCGGGAACAATGAGAGAGCAAAGGCTTGTTTGAATCTCATTGTCTCACACCCCACCCACTCGGAATTAAAAAGAGAAGCCACGGTTTCATTATAAAAGTGTTTGCATTTGAACACAGTCCCCTCCTTTTCTGCACCAGAGAGAAAAGGGTGAGGGATCTGGGCAGTAAGTGCAGAAAAGAGTAAAAAAATTGGATTTTACTCGGGTGAACTGTCACAAACACACTCTCGGGTGACTTCTGAGGCTCATCCAGCACCTCTGGGAGCCCATGGGAGATGGGGAAGGGAAGAAAAGGGAAAATAAGAATTTCACAAGTTCCAGTTCTTTAGAAGATACTGTTCAAATACTCAAACAGAAAACAATGCAACTCCTTAGGAGATAAAGCAAATCATGGTAATTTCCCTAGGCTGGTTAATTACGTGTGTGTGAGACTGCAGAAGAGAACACCAAAATTAAGTTTTAATTAAAGCTATGAGGCAGATGATGATATTCATTGATAGAAATTGATAATTAAACAATGCTGTAATTATTATTAATTGCTTCCCTGACTGTTCTTCTCCAACTGATCATTTTATTGAACTCTTCAGAGTCTGTTTTTTCTCTTTAGTCTGTCTGTTCCTCTTTGAAGCCTTTCTGATGTCGCTGCTTCTTCAGCAAAACTCAGGAGCAAAACTTGTCCTTAATGAAAACCCAACGAAGCAAAATTTAATTAAATTTCACTGGTACCAACAGCATTAAAATGGAAATGAAATTCCACATTCAAATCACCAATTTAACAAAGCCCACGTGCAAGCTGGAACTCAGACACCTAAAATCCTTCAGACTGTTCCTGGAAGCAGCAAGGAAATGGTGGAAAAAAATCAAGGAATGGATGAGAGCAGAACAGAAAGAGAAACAGAAACTTGTGGTGTTTCCCCTTTGGAAAAAATAAGGGTTTCTTGTAGTTTTATCAATGGGTTTCTGAAGACTTTAATTCTGTTTTTTGACACTATTTCTGAATCTTATGAACCTGAAGTTTAAGTAGCAACGTCCTTCATTGCATGGTATCATGTTGATAAAAATGTAAATTAATAAATGCATGATAAAAGCATAAATTAAAACATAAATTATTAAATTCAACACATGCACTGCCTCATTTACCACACCAATGCCTATGAGACAAGGACATCTATGAAGAGGAAAAGGGGAAGCCAAAGAATTTTTGTGAGAAAATTATTCTTGGATCCAAATCAAATCCAGAATCAGCACTAAACACACACAGGAGAATCCGGAGGCCCAGAGGAGCAGTTTAGGCTAAACTTTGTAATTATGCACAGGAAAAAGAATTCCTCACAGGCCCATCTTTCTGTGTTCATTCTCTCTTTTACACAGGAATAATCCCACAGACCTACTGATCACGGTGTGCCCATAAAAACAGAATATTGGCTGGAGTTTGCTCTTTCTCCTCCCCAAAACAAAGCCAAACCCAAGGAAAAGGTAAGAGAGGTTTTAACCACGAGCTCCCAGTATATTTTTCACCTCATAAAAACGCTTTGCTGGGGTTACAAGGCGGGAAAACCACTCTGTGTTTCATGTGGAGCAGTTTCCTCCTTAACAACATCAGCAGCAGATTTCAGGTCATTTTGCACCAAGAGAAACCAAAACCCTAAATCCCACCCAGTGCCACCCCTGCCATGGCGGGGACACCTCCCACTGTCCCAGGGTGCTGCAAACCCCGTCCAGCCTGGCCTTGGGCACTGCCAGGGATCCAGGGGCAGCCACAGCTGCTCTGGGAAATCCATTCCAGAGCCCTCCCACCCTCACAGGGAAAAAATTCTACCCAAGTTCCCATTACCTCACCCATGATTTAGGCAATATGAAGAGCAATTAAAAAGATTTGATAGGCACCAAAACATTGCAAATGCAAGATATTGTTTTTGTCTCCATTTCTGAGTGCAACCCATTTCTGAGTCTTCATTTCTGAGCGCATTTCCACCACGAGTGGAAAGGAATATATTTCCATTAATTAAACGACAAATCTTTAACATTTCTCTTTAATTTATTTTCCCAAAGTTAAAAACACGACTACAGCTGGGGTGCAACTTTAAATTTCAGAAACGCAAATAACAGAAAGGAAATGATTCCTTGGCAGCCTATTTCCAACCACGCCAGGTGTTCTCACTTCAGCAAAAATCGTTCGCAGAACCACAAAGAACATATGTTTGCCATTGCTCACTGCACACTCCGATGGTGCAGGCATTCAGCATGACAATATTCGGGGTGAAAGTGAGGCACCATGAAATATTCATGAGCTCGACTCCGTGTTTATTAGAGAAATCTGAATTGTGTGGGTTGTTCGGTCTGTGCTCTCCTGGGTGCGGGGAGAGTTTGGCTCGAGCTGAGAGCCAGTCACATAAACAGCATGAACAGATAAGAAGATTAAAAGTTTGCTGGCTAAAACTATTAAAAATCATATAAAATAACTGTGTTAGGGTAATATCCAGCACAGTGGTCAGAGTAAAACAGAGGAACACTAAATAGGGTTAAAGGATTAACTCTAATCAAGCGTTAACCACAGCCAGAGGTGTGATAAGAGCTGTACTGCAGCCTTCGGGAGATTATTTATGGGTTTAAAATGTCGTATCAGGCCTTGAAATCTCTGGCAGGAGGAAATATTAAAGCTCTGGATCATCCTTGAGGCTTAAACAGGAGTTTAAAACAGGAGGCTTAAACATCCTTGCAGTTAAACGGGGAAGCAAACGACAAAGAACCTACACGGGGTGTGCCCTGAGAAACAGCTCAGGAAACATTGTGTGCACCCCCCTGCTTAGGCCAGGCCTAAGGAAACGTGCCAAGGCTGGACTCTCACTGGGTAATCCTGGCTGCACAAGCACCTGCACGGCACTCATGTCAACCCTCAGGAATCCTGCCCGGCTGTTTAAAGAACCTTAAAGAAAATCCATGCAGGACTGAAAAATTTGGACTTTTAGACCAACATGAAAGGCTTCTAACTGCACTAATTTTCAGGATTTCAAAGCACTCATCTGACATGAATTTCCCAGGTGATTGCTGAGTGGGTTTGAAAATGTGCCCAGTTCTTGCAGCCTGCACAGGCCTAAGACCCTGATTTAAGTCTGTGATTTAAAATGTCCACTTTTCCCTGAATGTCAGTATTGAAAGGAGTGGACAAAAGGAAAATCTGGGAAGTGGAAATGAGGGAGGTTTTTAAGTAAAAATCTACACGTATGAGGGGAAAAAAATACACGTCTGGAACTCCAGCTCTGGGCTTACAAGAGGTGATGACATTTGTTGCCTACGAAGGGAATCACAAGCATTTTTCATCATCAATCCACGCCTCTCTTCCCTTTTCTCTCTCCCTATTTCTCAGAAACAATCTCCAGTGTCATCTGTGATGAGGCAGAGGAACCCAAACCCTCCCAGTTTGCAGAATTATTGCTGCCAGCTGAGTCCCTCTGCCAGCAACAGATATAAAACCCCTTCTCCCTTCCATCCCCTGCTGCGGGCAGCTCTGGATGTTCTTATTCTCACCCTGGGCTGCAGCAAAATGAGAGGAGTTTTTACTCCACAGCCAGGGAAGCGCAGAAAGTGACATCCCAGGAGAGAGAGGAGAAGTGGGAGAATGTTGGATGCAGGCCTGGATAAATTTCCTGTTTTCCAAATTGGGAACCGACTCTATTTTATGCACATTAAACTCGAAACATGGCAACTCCTCTGCCCATCCCATCCCCAAAGGTGGTCAGAGCTGATTTCCAGGAGAGACAGATGCTGGATTGTCCGTCCCATACCTCCCGTGCTGTTGTGAAGGGAGGGCTTGTTCTCGAACTGAGGTTTTTAATATTCCTTCCAAAGCCTTTATTGCCCCCACTCACAGCTCCTGACAGGCCCGTTATCCACTGATTTGTCCCAGTTTTTGTCTTCAGTGTGCTCCCGTGCCAGTGAGCTCCGCAGTCTCATCACTCTCTGGGTGACAGCACTCCTCCAGGGCACTCCTGGAGGATTTTCAGACAGCCCTTGCTGGCAGGTGACTTCATCCACTCCCAGAGAATCCATCACACGAGGGACAGTGTCTGAGCATGCAAAACTACTCCGAGAACCAGAGGCTGGCCTGTGAACACCTGGCCTGTGCTGTTTCCTGGTATCCATCTGTCGTATCCTGCAGGATTTTGCTTCACCCTCAGCTTCACCGTTTTCTCTATCTATTTATGGCATTCCTTGGAATGTTATTTCACTCCCCCTCCCCACGAAACAGCTGCCATTTAATTGATGGGTAGTCTCTGCTCCTTGCAGAAAGCTTCCTTCCCAGACAAGGGGTTAATTGAGGAGATCTGCACCCAGCGTTTCCCTCAGTCTGTTCCACATTACAGCAATTAACCCTGGGTTCAGGACAGCAGATATGAGCAATTTGTTTCCACATTTCGACTCAAAGTCTTTCTCCTGAGTGTCTGACAAGCTTTGGGGATTGTGCCTTAAATCCTAGAAGGGAGAAGTCTTGTTTCCTAGAAATCATATTTGTTCACATATTTCCTATTTTTTAAAGCCAAATGCTGCTCTGCACACCCAAGACGAGTCTGGAAACCAGAAGTGAACAGAGAGGATCGAGGATGTTGCTGCTGGCCCTGCAGGAGGGGGGAATTTGACAGATGAGAGTCCAAAGGCATCAGGATGGGGAATAAAACCACTGGAAAGTCCTGTCTGACGTGAGATCAGCTGCACCCCTGCAGCCAGAGCAGCAGACTCTGGTTTGATATAAATTTCCCAGCTGATTGCTGAGTGGGCTGGAAAATTTGCCAAGTTCTTGCAGCCTGCAAAGGCCTAAAAACCTGATTTAGGCCTGTGCTTAAAACGTCCACCTCAGCAAGTCACACACCTCTCATCCCATCATCTCTGCCAGGAATTACTGAATTCCCATACAGAAATATGGGAGGCACACTGCACACAGGGAGGGGGGAAGAGGAAACAGCAAAGGAGCCTCTATAACCATAACCTTCCAGGCAGCATTTCCTTCAAGAAATAAAACGAGAAAATGCATAATCCTGAAACTGTGAACTGAATTAGAATGATCTGTGTGCTGAAGCTGAGCTGAAAGCTTCAGCACAACAGGAGGAGGAGGCACAAACAATTCACTTTTTGTTCCACCCTACCTTGTCCTGGTAAATTTTAGGGATTGGCTCTGGATAACGAGCCCATAAATATTTCCTGTATTTTCACACCCCTTTAAGATGCCCAGGTATGTCTTCTCTAGGAGTTTTAGTAGTTTTCAATAGCAGAACACAGAGAGGCACCAAGGCTTTTCTCTTCAAGTTAGAATTATCTAGATAAAAGAAAAACACAATTCAACTCTAGAACAGATATTTTCTAATTTTGCTGCACAAGACTGTACAGCTGTGCCTCCTGAAGCTGCTCCAGAGGCCAGGCTGTTGCACTTGGACATGAAAGAACCACACGCAGGCCAGCTGTCAGGACAGGATGAAAAAGGGGCCAAAAGGACCCACACTCTTTATTTTATATGCTCTTAGAAAATCCCATGGATTGGAGGGTGAAATTACCACCCCTCAACCACATAGGTCAAAGGAGAAATCCATCAAACTTCTCTGCCTTAGGAGAAAGAATGAAAACATTTCAACACCATTAGCAAAACATGGCTTATGTTTACAGAAAGTGCGTGAGAGCTCTATCTACAGAATTAAAAACATTGAAGAACTGTGAAAATCAAGGCAACACCAAGGCAACTCCCAAAACTCTTCCAGATTTTGTTCCAGCATCAGCTCCCGAGCGTGGCTCTAGGAGGGGCTTTCCTGCATCAGCCCCAGAGCTGCTGCCTGGGTTTGGGCTCTCCCAGCACCATTCCCAGAGGAATCGGAAGGGCAGCAGAGGAGGAGCCGGGAGCCTCCAGCAGCACCCAGGGCAGGAGTCCCCAGGCTGCTCTGTCCTTGCTCACACTCTGAGCACTCCCTGCCTGGCCCTTCCAAGCTGCCTGTTTCCCACACACTTTGCCTTTCAGTCATTTCTGTCCAGAAACCCCATTTTGCTGACATTGTTCTCAAACTCAGTAGCTCCGTGGGAATGTTTTCAGGAGAAGGAACAAACAAGGGAGAGGGGAAACACTGTTCCCCCGATTTCCGCACAAGTGACAAACGCAGCGAGCTCGTTTGTCACAGATTTATCATTTCTGAAGAAAAGAAGCTCAGATAACCCAGAATCATCACCAGCAACCCGGAGCAGAACATTCCTTTTTCCTGCAAGGACCCAAGAGAGCAGAGCAAGGAGTGGAACAAGCTCTGCAATTCTCAAAATCCTTCCCAGGACTGACAGTTTCACGGGTTTTGGTTCAAAAGCACTGGATTCCTCTGTGCCTTTTCTCTGTTTCATTCCCAGTTATCCCATTTCTTACCCCACTGAACTGCTTGTAGCACACTGAAACACCTGGTGTGGAAACCACATTCCTGCAGAACATGGATTTGTTGTTTACTCGGAATTACTGTCCAGGGGCTCAGTGGGACAAGGGGTGGCTGCTGTGTCCTGGATTTAGAGGAGTTCTTGGCTCTCTGGAGTTACCAAAATGATTTATTTTTATTTAAGTGTGGAGATCAGCTTCATTCCAAGCCTCACCCCTGAGCAAGGCAAAAGCAGATTCTTCCCTGAGGAAAGGGCAGAAAGGAGCAATCTCTCAATCTAAAATCCTTCATTCAAAAAATCCCAACCCTCAGTCAGAATATTCCACTGAAAAAGCTGGATGTTTGTTTACACATTTGTATTTCCATTCACCTTTTTAGCTTTAAAATATTCAGCAGTTTCCTATCCAGAAGATGAACAGGTATCTTTGACAGTTTCATTCTTTCCCTGGAAGGAGCAGAGAAGATCTCTGGTGGCAGAGAACAGAACAGAATCAAGTGTTTGTCCTGCTACTGCCAATTATTGCACATTCCAAATGACACTGAAGTCATTTCAAATTTAATACACCAGACATGTAATTAAATTATTATTATTAGTATTATGAGTATGATTATTCTCCATGGACAAGCGTAGAATTTCCCCATGAATTGTTAAATGTCGTTTCTGAGCAGTGTTGGGAGCTCCCATGATCTGTCTCAGGCCATCCAAGCACTTCCAGCAATTCATGGATCCTCAGATAAACTTTTGTGCTAATTCTGATCTGCAGCTCCCCGTTAATCAGGCTCAGAACACTCCAGAGGTTTTGTAATTCTGCTCTGATTGCAAAATCAATATCAGTGCTGTCTCTCTGTCAAAACTGGGATGGAGTTAATCAATATCAAAGCATGATATTGTGTAATAGAGAAATAATAAGTATTTAATCAACAAATCACTCCCTGCACCCTGCTGTAGAAAATGAGGACTTCCATGTAAAACTGTAGCTTTTTAACAAAGGGAAAAGTTTGGGTCTTTCTGAGGAAATTGGCAAAATCTTATGGGGCAGGACATGGAAGGAGTAAAGGAGCACCTCGGACCCTGGGATGGGCCCGTGAGCCCAAAGCTCTCCAAGATTTAGAGGGTATTTTGTGCTGGAATGGCTCAGACAAAGCCAAGAAATTCAATTATGGATAAAACAGCCCATAAGTGAACAGAAAATAAGTATTCTGTTAAATCTTTGGTTTACTATTAGCCTCAGAATTCAATTCTGGTAGTTAACAGTAGAATAAATAGAACTTTTTTATCAATACCCATTAAGAGAAGCAGACACTTTCTAGGAAGCAAATCTGCTGTTTCATTTTCCATTAATCCATGTGCTGTGTGTTTGCTCTCTGTGTACAAAATGCAGAAACCTCTTCAGCCATCACTACAAGGCATATACATATATATATATATATATATTTTATATTTTTTTTCTCTCATGCCAGCACTCTCCAGATAAACACCCAACTGACTGACAGTTAGTAGGTGTCACCTTCTAATTTAAACCCCAATTTAAATTTACCCATCACATCTTTGAAGAAAAGTATTACCTTTCATTCACTAATTACACCTAATTGGCTGCAAGATTTAAATGCTACATTGGCTCCAAACATTTCAAGCTGTGCAGGATGTCTGAGCCCCCTCAAAGGGCTGAGAGAGTTTGAGCCTCCTCCTGGATTTAGAGAAATAAAACCCAGCATTTCCCATCTTTTTGCCTCAAAGCTGATGCAAACAAATGGCTCCACACGCAGGAAAGAGAGAAGGAGGAATAATTCAGATTTTTTTAATGACATCACTGCATATCTGGGGGGACAGGGAGAAGGTTGAGCAGGGAAGCGCCTCAGGGCAGCGCGTCCTGATCCTGATCCCCGGCGTCACCGCGTGTTCCACAGGCAAAACAAAACCAGTGGAATTATTCAGGAGTTTGCCAGAGTCCAGGGCTGTGATGGTCACACACACAAATCAAGATTCCTGTTCTCCTTTCATCCCAAAATTTAATTTTCACCGGCAGTGCCATCCTTTGGTGTCTAACTCAGCACCTTCTCCTCCCTGACCCAGCCCACCTTTACTCCAGGGCAGCCAATCTTTTGCTCCACCTGCTCAAACCTTTCCAGGCCTGAGTTCCGCCTAGGAACCCAATATTTGATAAATATCAACCCACTGCTGCCACACACAGCCCAGAGAGGGAAATCACTGGGGTTTTGGGCAGCAAAGTCCTGGGAACCCTCTGCCACAGCGCTGGGATTTGCCTTTCAAAGCAGCAGCCTCAGGGTCTGAGGCCTGAGGGATTGTTAATTTTTCTCGGGTTTAGATGAGCTCCAGCCATCAGCTGAGCCGGCCACAGTCACCCTGAGCCTCTGAACTCTGTTTATTTGTGTTACAACTAATCCATGGCTTTGTTCTTTCCTGTTCCAAGCCCTGCTTTGAACCCTTCTCCTCGCAGGATTTGGGTTCACGACTTATTCCTTCAAAAGCTCTTTTCCGTGGTGACTTTCTTCAGCCTGAGTTTGGAAAGGGCCTTGAAGAATTCGGCCTCCATCATATAAATGAACATTTATTGTCCATAGAAATCTCCACAGCCCTGCCCAGAGCTCTGAGTGCCACGTCCAGTTTTATCCTGGACACCTCCAGGGATGGGCACTCCACCGCCTCCCTGGGCAGCCCCTCGTTCAGATCTGCTCCTGCACTGCTGCACCTCACACAGAAAAGCAGGGAAAACCTCAGGAAATAAGTGGCTGCAAAAACCAATACATTTCACCAAAATGAAGTATTTTTCATTAAAATAAGAGCAAGCACATCAGGAGAGACCGAAGCTGAAGTGAACAGAACCAACCCAATCTGGCTCTGCCTCACAGCTGCTCTCAGGGCGCCAGAGGAGACAAAGGCAGCAGTGATACCAAAGAAAGACACAGAAATGCGTAGGCAAAAAACCAGATACTGTTCTGGAAAGGGTAAAACCTGTGCTGTTGAGACCTGTAGGAAACCTTCTTCAGAACAAGATGAAAATCGAATGATTCACCTGTATTGACGAAACACAGCCAAGCGGAGAGGATGCTCCCCACCCCAAAGTTTAGAGGTGGGATTTACACTCCTCGTGACAGGAGGGCCAGCAAAGGGGTTAAAGGACAGGAGAAATTACTCTGAAAGGCCCAGAGGTCCCTTCCTTACCAAAAAAGCTTCCCAGTGCCAGAGAAAAGCCCTTGCTCACCTTTTCTCTTCCTCCACCTCTCTCCATTAAAAAATCCCCCCTCCCAGTGAGAGCTCTGCCTCTCCCACCTGCTCCCCTTCCAAGGGGGGGCTCAGCTCAGCAATATTTCAGATAAAACCCACAAGGATTGAGTGCAGGACCAGCTGGACGAGCTGGTGAGTGGGATGCTGGATTTCCGAGGGAATGCGGGGCACAGGCAGGAGGAGGAGGAAGGAAGGAAGTGCTGCCTCCATCTCTGGTGGCTGAGGTGGGAAAAGTGGGGCAGTGTCTGCCCTTTTCCCAGGGAGGAGATGTAAAACAGAGTTTGGATCAAGACAGCCTGGGAACCGTACCAGGAACACTGACATCAGGGAAAGTTAAAACCACTCCTAAGCTTCCATAAAATATTGGGAAATTATTTTTCCTTTCTCTTCTGCTCGAGCCAGAAAAACCAAACTGGTGGCTCGTTAATTAGGAGTGCGCTGGCAGAGCGTGGCGTTAAAGATGAACAAAGATTTTATTAATAAATCTTTCAGTGTCAAACATCCTTCCCTTTGTCAGGGCAGAGAGAGGCTCTCATAGCAGTGGAGCAGCTCTTTGTAAGAGAGCTTGGATTCACTGCATTTGAAGTTGTGCTCCCGATTTCATTGCAGTCAGATTTCATCCAGAGGCTCAATATCAAACAGAACTCAACTCTTCTGAAAACTTTCCGAGGGAAAAGGAGCACAGCTTTGGGCTAGAAAGGAGATTTTTCATACCACTCCAGAATATTCTTTTTAAATTTTTATTATTTTAATGCATCAGGTGCACAGAGGTCACATTCATTTGCTCTTGGAAAGGTGAAAATCGGTGATTTGGGTTCACTAAAGCCCAAAGGGACCCCGTTTTGTGTCACTCGTTCGTTATCAGCCCATGTGGAGTGGCATTGCTTTGAGCAGGATGATGAAATAATCACCAAATCCACTCCATCATCTGCCCCTGGTGCTCCTTGAAATGGCAGCTGGGGAACACAGAAGTGCCAAGGAAAAATGTTTCAATCTTTGGAGAGAAGCCTGATTTTACAGGAAAATCTTTGCATTTAATACACTGAAAACCAAGGTTGTTCCTCGCTATGAAAAAGGAGACCCTGAATGTTGCCAAGGGCAGCAAGTCCTTGCCCAGCCCTTCCAGGCCGGGAAATGGAAAACCAGAATTTATCTGGGCAGAGACCACCTGTGAATTGAATTTTGTGTCTATAAAAGACTGTTAGCTGGAACCAGATTATCTTTAACATCTCCTACCATCCTATTCTATGATTAGGAGAATGAGGAAGATATTTTCATTGTTCTCAGGCAGTGATTCTGAATTTGGACTGATCTGAAACAAAGACATCGCCACCCAGAAAACACAGCCTGCACTTGGCAGACCTCTGCACTTCTAGCACTTTTCTGATTTACTTTTCCTGAAATCACATTTTTTACAAAGTGGGTTTTAACACTGAGGAGTAACTAAGGAGAATGTCCCTTACCCGCGTCTGAAAATAGGTAAAATTTGCTTTTGCTTTGTGCAAACACATGTGAGAATTTTCTACCAGTCCCAAGTTTTGTTTAGAACCCTTAAGAAACACAATTTCATGCTTAAGCCAGTCAGCTCGACAAGTTCCATTTCGGTTTCCTGCAACACCATCAAGCTGCTCCAGTTTCACTTAAAAGGTTTAAGACCTGAGCCCGTAAAAAAATATGAAACCAGTTAAATCACCCAATTGCCTTTTTCTTCCTTCAGCTCAGAGGACCTGACACTTCCAGCCTGGTTCGCACTCTGGTTACGTGGGAAAGGGAAAAGTTTCCATTACAAGTTTTCCAGGAGGTCACATTCACTCAGCAGAGCTTTAAGCCCCCAGAGTCTTTAGCACCAACTCAGCTGTTTGAAAAATCGCATCATTTCCCCCCAAAATAATTTTGCTTAAAGGGCTCTTTTCCCGTTGAAGGGGCTGTTTCAAGGAGCACTTCAATCTCCAGGATAATTTACACCTTCCACAACAATCCCAGCTCCAACCATCTGCGCACCGAGACACGGGGATATCAAAACTGGCCGGATTCCAGGTTCCAAAACCGTTGTTCCCTCTCTGCTTCCTGAAGATCCACCAAACATCAGAACCTTCGTTATTCCTAATGCAGGATTTCAATCAGATGCTCTTCTTTTAAATTCCTGTTTGTTATTTTCCTCTATTTTTCCCCCACCGGACATAAAATGCACACCAGGAACTCCTGCTGAAGTCACTTTGCTTTTGTCCCCTGAGCAAAAAAAGCAGAATTAATTCCTCTTCCACACAACCCTTCCCAAGGCCTCCAGTGCTTTTTATGGCTTCGGGATTTGATTTGTGGAAGGAAGAGTTTGTCCTTTTATTAGTCAACAAGGCTGGGCTGACAAATGGGTCTAATTATATTATATATTTTATATTATATATTTTAACTTGCTGACATCTAACGATTGAGCAGAGGTCAGGTGGGAAGCTCAAGGATGAACCAGCACTTGTTTCATATTTCATCTTTCAAAGCCAGTAACAAATGGCACCTTCTCCCCAGCTGTCTGTCAGCAAAAGGAAAGATGCCTCATAAATAATAAGCAGCATTTTCTGTTAAGTTAATCTTCTCAGAGAGGAAAATCGGAACAGGAAAACACGGATTAAGTGGTGTTAATTTGAAACAAGCCCAATGAAAATAGGAGAAATACCTATTCTTTCAGTTCTCTGTGTTTGTGGTAATTACATTTTAAATGAAATTGCTCAAAAACAGGGAAGAAGAAAGCACTTGGAAGACTGAAAAAAAACCCCAAAATCACAGAGTGATTACAAGTTGATCCCAGTGAAACATCTTCCCCTTTTTTTTCAGGGATCAGGACATCAGGATAGAACAATCCTTTGGTTCTTTCTTAAACACTGACACTGTTGCCAGCATTCCTGTCCCTACCTTAAACGCTCTCTGATTCCACCCAAAATTAAGGCTTTGTTCCCTGTGTGATCCCACTGGCCTGAAAACAGCGCTTCATCCAGAAACTGTGATTTTCCAGCACATCCTGGAGATGTTTTTTCTCTAAATGTCTTCTATTTTTACACCTGAGCCAATGATGAGTTCTTCATTGCATCCATCTGGCAGCTCATCAAAATGCTTTCTTTGCTTTGCAGGTTTTTGATGGAATAAAAGCTGCCTGCCTAAAAAGCTTTGTGGCTCGATGAGGAACACGTTGTTTCTTGCAGATTAAACTGATTTCAAGCACTTTCCATGCTTTTGTATGAAAATGAGCTGAGCAATTGCTGCAATTATCTCAGTCAGCATGGGAAGGGTAAATAATGTCATACTGCCCTTTCTGCCCCACTGGATGATACTTCTTATGCAGGAAAATTTCTCTACAAAGTGGTTTTGGGGGGTTTTTTTTGGTGTTTTCTGTTTGTTTATTTTAAATAATCATTTCAACCCTTATAATTTTTCCTAATTATGTTCAGGCTTCAATTAGCTAATTACAAACAGAGCACTTGGTTGTTTATTAATCAACATCCCAGGCGGTGCCAGCCCTTCGATCAGACACGGAGTGGGATCAGCATCCCATCTGCTGGGAGGCAGGAGAAATTCCTCCTGATGTCCAGCCTGACATTCCCTGCTGTCCCTGTCCCTGTCCCTGTCCCCTGGGGGCACAGCCCGACCCCTGTGTGGAAGGACTGGGCAGCTGCACCCGCAGCAGTTTGGGATTGAGCTGGGAGCTGCCGCTGTAGCCACAAGAGCTGGCAGAGGATGTTTTGACTTTAAAAAGTCACAGAGCCAATGAAAACGCACAAAGCTCCAATTTGGGAGATCCATAAAGCAGAAAAAAAACCCTGTAATATTTCTGTCGCTGAGGCTAAAGACAGAGAAGAGTCCAAAAGAGAGAGTCCCATTTCCAGTGCATCGTGTGCCCATGGCTCTGCTGGAGCCAGCAGCTGAGAAAGCAACCAGGACATTGATTTTACTTCATTATATTCCAGGAGCTGGAACTCACTGGATTTAGAGCAATTTGGACACAAAGTCTAAAACTTTTTGCTGTACTTTGTGTTCCCTTAGGTACCTGAGCACAGAAATCCCAGCATAAGAGGTGTAGGGAAAAACACACCTGCTTGATTATGGATTCAAATTCGGTGTTTAGACCTAGTTAAATACATTCTAAAGCTGAAACCCGGTGCATCCCCAGCATCCCAGGGGTTTCTTTGATACACAAAAGCAGAACTGTATATTGAATAAACAAAATGCAGAATAAAGAGTCTTGCACCGGGGGTTTAGGCTTGTTTAGGA
This sequence comes from Oriolus oriolus, assembly GCA_013400235.1. NCBI lineage: Eukaryota > Metazoa > Chordata > Aves > Passeriformes > Corvidae > Oriolus > Oriolus oriolus. The sequence goes on from VXBT01010694.1 coordinate 88,639, forward strand.
AAGAGCCAAGACTAAAGAATCTAAAAATTAAATATCCACACCAACGCAGCATTAAAATAAACCCAGCACCACTGATGCACTCCAGTCTTCCACAAACCGCTCTTAAATGAATAAACACACGAACAGGAGAATGCAAACCCCTCCATCATTCATTAAGGACTGTTAGTGCTTCATTAGTTCTGGTGCCATAACCCACTTCTGATCAGCTGGGTTGTTGAAGAGCCATTGCCAAGCGCTGCTGAAGCGCACGAATTCCTTTCCCAGCCCAGCAGTGGCACCTGAGCGCAGGCGGTGGCACCTCCTCAGGTGTTACAGAGTATAAATCAACTGGGATTTCTTCAGCACTCCCTTTCTTACCCACCCACGTTTACACAGGAATTCTCATTTAGATGTCACACAGTAAAAAAAAAAAAAAATAAAAGCTGTTGGAATTTTAGATTGTTTAGCAAAAATTCCCCGCAGGTCAGGACGATGAGCAGGTCCAGGTGGACAACATGGGAGCAGGGAAGGGGAACGTGGAGGGGAGGGAAAGACGAGTTCTGCCCCGGCACTGACCCAACTGGGCAAGCGGTAATGAAGCATTTACATGCAAAATCTCCACATTTAAACTCCATCAGCTACCTGAGGCCTAAATTGTCCCTGCAGGACAGAAACCTGCAGCAGCCTCAACAGAGAATAATGCTGGAAGCCATCTCCACTAACCTTGCAATTTGCCTCCTCATTTATTCTTCCTGATTGTCCCAACTCCCCTGAAGTCCTCGCCCTCTCACCGAGACTGCGACTTTGGAAAGTCAAACCCTCAGGTCTTGGACAAGTTCTGTTTGTCAAGTAAATCAGATTTTTCTAAAATAATGAAAATTTGCAACTTAATCCCAAAACCCAGAGCAAAAATTGGGAATATGCATCATGTGGAACAGGGCTAAGCAGGTCCCTGCCTTTTTCTGCCATCTCAGTGTGCACATTGGCTGCTTGATTTCAAAACAGCCTTGCTAGAATGAGAAAAAAAAATTAATTAAAGTTCTCTGTTTTCTTACTGACCATTTCCCCACAATTTTCATATAAGCATGTTCAAGGTCGTGTCAATTAAACACTTAATGTAATGAGCAGCCAGTGATTCTGCCTTGGAAAAGAAGTTTATTTATGGAATGGTTTGATTTCATAGCTTATTCAAATTGCTTGGGACATGCTTTCAGCATCACTTGTGCGTAATCTAAAGCTTTGGAAACAAAAATACTGCTTTATTGTGTTTTACTTAATTCTGAAAATCCCATGATCCCATTTTCTCTGTCACCATGGCAGGATGAAAGAATTCCTATTGTGAAACGTTCTTTCCTGAGGAACCCATTAAAGTGCAAGTCTGTATTTCACCAAATATTTCTTCATTCATGTCCCCAGAGTGCAGCACAACTTTCTTTGTGTCACTTTGAGTTCCAGGGAGCAGAATTTGCAGGGGAAAGTGCTCTTCAAGGCTCTTTTCAGCATTAGGGCCGGGGGAAGATCAATTCGATCTGAGCTCAATTTGCTAATTGGGGATGAGTAACAAGGATGAACAAAGGGAGACAGATTTAGAGTAGATTGAGGCCTTTGTTAAAATATTGGAGAGTTTGGAGGGAGCTTGGAGAATCAGCCTGAGGAACCAAAGCAAATATTTGGGTGAAAAAAAAAAAACAAACCCTGCAGCTGTTCAGAGCGATTCAATTTTGTGAATAGAAACACTCAAGGCAAGATCCCAGATCAGGCACCTCAGTAACACTGGGTGGCAAGTGAGCACATTGAGGCACCCCGCACTGCACACCGGGATGCTCCACGTTTCCTTAAGGGGGACTACAAATCCTTGAAAACTGGGTTGAAAGTTTAGGAGGAGCAGGGTGAGAAGGGGGCCAAGGTGCACAATCTTTCCATTCTAACATCTCGAAAGCATTTCTGTGGTTGGTGGGCAGGGAGGGAGCTGGTGCCTCCCATCAGTTCGGCCATGCTGGGCACAAATTCCATGCCCATCCTGCATTCAAAGCTTTGTTTTTAACGTGGTGAATTTTGTTTTGGGGCAGGCTACTAGAGGTGGTTTAGGGATATCCAAGAGCACCAGCGTGGAGCTCTAAAAATCCACTTTCAGCTGCCTGCAGAGCCTGCTAAAAACACATTAAATCCTAAACAATTTTGGGCAAGAGAAAAAATATCATGTGAGGATTTACTGTTTTCCTTAATTCATTCACTCAGACCACGGAAGAGAGGCACAGAGCAAAGGGAGGATGCTCTACAGTCAATGGGGAAAGGAAAAAAACCATTTCTAGAGGGAGATTTGTCCATGTTCCTTTAGGATGGAAGTAATTCCTTCTGGAGATGCCTGTCCTACGACCTCTTACCTCGGGGTAATGCAATTATTTTAAAACATCGTGCAAACTTCACACTTTTTGTGCCTGACAAGTTTGAAACATGCCCCAAAAATACTGCAAACAGCAGTAAATACGTAAAATCAAAATTGTACATGCGTGGATTGAGTGCTGTGACTGAGAGACCTGGCAGGGTTTATATCACCGGCGCCTGTTAATCACAGCAATAAATACAACTTTTTCCTTGCTAAATTTGTGTTAAATTCATTAAATTTACTTATTAGGCAGATTTCAAAGGTATCAGTTGGGCCACACTACAAAATCATGAAAATCTACAAAAAATGTGTTCATAGCCAGACTTTAAACCAAAGAGAACCTCAGTCCCCTCTCTCCCAGAGCAGGTTTTTTCCTGAGGACATCAGCAGCAGGCAGCACAGCCACTCTTTGCTCAAAGTGATCCTGCCCAGACTGCCTAAACAGCACAAAACACTCCCACTGGCAATGATTTTGCCCTATAGGGTGGCAGAGATGAGGTGAACAGTCACTAATCTGGGGCTGGAATCCAATAACACAGAGCCTTTCACACAATATACGTTATTGCAAATCAAATGTTATTGCTTTTAGCACAGTACTTATAATCTGCTTTTCTTTTTCCCCTCCCAAACTGCCATAACACCGAAAATTTCACCTCTTTCAGAGCAGAACCAGCAGGAAAGAATAGCAACAAATTTTCGGGATTGGTTCTGAGAATACACCATGAATATATCACTGAATGGAGTCCCAGGGAATACTAAGTGATAATCAAGCTGTCAAATGAAATTTTAAATCCTCACATATAACTCCATTTCTGTAATCCAAGTCTCTATGAAATTTTACAGCATTTAAGAACGATTCTGTCAGAACCCAGTTAATTGATAAAGGAACTTTTTAGGCCCATTCCCACTCCACACCGTGGCTCTGTGCACCAAAGGATCAACAGAGCACAACCTCCAAAACCAGAGGTGCCAGCAGGGGATGTGTCCCGGCCCTTGGGGAACACGACCTGGCTTCTCCCCCTGCCCTAAAGCCAAACTAACGCTGACATCACCTCCTCAGCCTGCCTGTGCTCCTGGGGCTGGCTGCACAAACACAAATTTACTGCAAAATCCACGTTCATTTTTTTCCTCTTTATTTGGGGCAAACGCAAATCAACACCAGAGCACGGAGAGCTCTTAATTAAAGCAAGGAAAACCCTCAGACAGGGTCACTTCGAATACAGGAGCTGAAAAAGAGATCAGGTTTGGGCACTGATTTCACAACGCACCCGGAGCAGGTTTGTTTTGTGCCCTCATTTCACGGGGTTGCCCAAATGCTGCTGTTTTCAGACAGAAGCAGCGTTATTAAACTTGCCCTGTTTCTTGGGATCGTTATGGGCGTTCCAAGGTCCCTGATTTTGTTTGGGTTTAATGCTGCTCTTTACTCCTTCAGAATGCTGCCAGGAGTCCTGATCCTTGGAATTCTGAATGCAACAGAGGCACCACACGAGCGATTCCCAGAGAGCCTTTTCCCATGAAATGAGAGCTCCAGCTCTGAGCTAAGCCGACTTCACCCACGGAATTTCATTTTGGAGACTCCAGTTGACTCCTCCAGTCCTGGATTCTCTGTTCCAGCCAGCCAAGCTCCCTCCAAACCACACCAAGGAGCTCCAGGAAGCGCTTTGGAGGAATCACTGAGTATTTTGAGCAGCTTGACCCCCAACATTCCAGCTGCCCCTGGGGTGGGCGGGAGGGATTCCAGGCCCTGCAAAGCTCACTCCTTGCACCAGTGCAGTGTTTATTCCCTTTACAGCCAGCGTTCTCCGTGACAATCGTTGTGCTGCCAAGATTACTCTCTGCTGTTAAACGGGGTACTGGCGTCATTAAAACAATGTGTTTCCTGCTCTGCTTGCAGCTGCACTTTAAGTAAAAACCAGAATAAAGAATCCCTCCCCTTGCCAGCAGCAGTTTGGTGAAGCAAAGGCTGTTTTGCTGTGCTGAGGCTGACACAGTTTCACTCTGTTCTCACTATTAAATGTGATTAGGGACCGCTCCGTGCAGGACACACAAAATCTCCTCTATTAAATGCTCAGAAATCATATTAACAGAACCCATAAATCACGGAAAGTAAGCTGGAGGAATAAGTCACAAGACAAATATTTACACAGAGAATCTCTGCTCTCCCCTGTTGGGACTGATCATAATTTCCTCAGCAAAGTTCCTTTCAAAGTGATTTATTGTGCAGCAACTACTGCAAGTGCTACTGATGCTTCTTTCTGAAGAACAAGGTGCAAATATTCAGAATTTTTTCTTTTGGACTCATCACATTCTGCTCCTCTGACTCTCCATCTGAACAATCACTGAATTGGAAATGTTTTTAAGGTAAAGTTCCTCATACTTGAGGCAGTGAACAAAATATTGTCTCTTAAATTACACTGGTGAAGTGTGTACTCTGAGAACAGTGATTTGGGAGAACAATCATGGCAACAGACACACAGCAGGAAAATAAAATTGCTTCAGGGGTGTCTGAAGGAAAATGTAACCACAAATCAATAATGAGGAACACACAGAAAGTCCTGATCATTCCACTGATTGATATAAAAATCCACAAATGGGAACTCACACTCAGGAGAGAGAAAAAAAACAACTAAAAATGTGGATATTTTTTACATGGAGATAAAGCTGAAAAGAGAATTAAAGTTTGCATGATAAAAATAATTAAAAATAAATTCTGTTGGATGTACAGAGAAGTTCTTAACTAACTGTTAAAAAGACTCTCCCTTGAATTATTTACCAAAAAAATATTATGATCCAATAAAAACCTAGGAAATATGAAGGGATCTTAGTTAAAAGTCTACCAATATCTTTCAAAACCCATTAAAACACGTTAGTGAAGAATCAATAACTGCTGCTGCTCCTGCTCTCAGTTCAGGGATGTTTAAAGCCTCTTTCACAATAACAACACCCTAAAGCAGCAACTTCTCATAAAGCAAACCTTTCCCAAGCAGGGCCGGGACCATCTCTCCCGGTACTTAAAAATGTTAAGAGACTTTATTTGTGATTCCTAAGAATTCTTTCGATGCTGAGAAATTCCCATTCTGTGGGATTATCCCTGGAATGCCAGGAAAATCTGGAGGAGCTAAAAATGGCGTTGATGCCTGCTCTCTCTCACACCTTCAAGTGCTGGGTTCCTGAGATGAGGGATGGCTGGAAAATCCGGCGCCTCAGAACCGGGCAGCAGGGAATCGCCCTCCCCACCGCGCGTGGATGAGCAGGACGGCACAAATCTGCTCCAGCAGCCCCCAGGAGGAGACCAAGGCCGGGCTGGCCAGGCCTGGAGCACCCGGGGACAGCGGGAGGTGTCCCTGCCCATGGCTGGGTGGAGCTGGATGGGCTCTGAGGTCCCTCCACCCCAAACCGCTCTGGGAATACAGAGGATGGTGGGTGGTGTTTGCTTCAAGGCAAATTCCTTCACTGGGGGCAAGCCCCCGGCACTCCAGGGGACTGAGAAATGTGTTTGGTGCCTGGGTGACACCGGGCAACCTTCTGGGGTGTGTTATGGAACAGAAATCCTGCCCAGAGCTCAGCAGGCCCAGACTGGCGTCCCACATCCAAATGTGGCTATCGAAAGGCAGGGAGTGGGGAGAAAACGCAAACACTGCGGTGGGTGTTGAGGGAAGGAACTCCATCACAGCTTTCATTCCCAACCTGTGGAGTCCTGATCAAGGAAACACAAGCACTTGCCAGGATTTGCTGTCCCACTCAGCGTGGGGACATCTGTTCTGTGTGTGTGGCAGTGGCAGGCACAGCAAACTGTCTGACAGCTCCAGCTCTCTGCATCCATCAGCCCGTTCCTCTGCCACACTGAATTATTCATCAGCATCCTACCAAACTCACACACCGGAGCTCCACTCATCCTTTACCAAGTTCCAGCCCCAAAAACCATTAGTGGAGAGGAAGACAATAAACATTTCCGTACAGGAACAATGAGCCTGTACCTGGGAACAGCCGGGGAGGGAAATTCCCTCTGACAAGCTGCTGCTTGAACTTTATGAGCATCTCATAATCGGGCCTGCAGAGCAGTGCCTGGCTATGAACATCTTCGGGAGGAGAGTTTGTTGTTATTTCATTTCAAAGCCTCATTTCAGGACCAATTTGTCTCATCACGTTGATGATAATGAAGGGTATCAGGACGTGCCCATTACAGCTCCTTGAAATGCACGTGTGAGCAGCTTCAGCAGTTCAGAGCAGGAGTTTGTTTTTGTTAATTTCAGACTTGCTGCTTCTCCCCCTCCCTGCACACATTCCCAGATCAGGGGGGTGATTTGGGAGCCCCAAACTGCCATTCAGGAAATCTCTTTGTTGTGCCAAGTCACTCCATGCAGCAAAGACTGACATTAAATAGAGCAGTAAATAATAAATAAACACGTACAGATTTTAACCTATTTAGCCTTATTTCTCCCAGTGCCACCCTGCACTTGCACCTTACTCCCCTCTGTTTATTCTGGCACTGAAAAGGGGGGAATCTGCTGCATCTCATTCTCCCTTAATGACATTTCCTCGAGGAAAAGCCTCCCAAGCAGCTCTGAGGACTGATCTGAGCTTTTACTGACCCTGAAAAATGGGCTCAGGAGTCCAGAACGAGAACTCCCTGACTTTTGGAGTCCTTGCCCTGCAACGAGGATTTTCTCTCGTTACATGTTTAGAAAACAGCAGCTCTGCACAGCCAAGGAGACCTCTCTGCACCACCCCACACACCAAGGAACAGCACACACGCTTTAATTCTGCTGCCTGATGCCTCAGCCTGACGTGCCTGAGAGGAAGAATTGCTTTGGACTCCTGTTCTTTGGTTCACACTCAGTTTGATTCCCACCAGAACGCCAGCAAAGTGCCACCTCCAAACACTTCATTACAACAATTTGCCCGGAATTCGTAGCTCCCGCCTGTGTAAAACATTTTGGGATGCCATTTATCTTAAAGACAACCTATAGAGAGGGGTGAGATTTCTATTTCACGTTTTCCAGCAAGGCAGTATCATTCCAGAGGCAGGGATTGCTGTGGAGGCTCATTCTGCATTCCTGCTGCAGCTTCAGCAGCAGCAGCAGAGACAGGCCCAGCCTGGCTGAGGGCTCTGCCAGTGTTTTCTGATAAGACATTATCTGCACTGGGCTGCAGCATGGCCTGAGATGGGAAAGAGGAGAACTCAGAGCCAGGAGAGAAATCATTTGACAGATATTAAAAACTAACCCTATTTATCTGAATATCTTTCAATAGAGAGTGCCCAAAGCTTTGCTTTACATTTGGTTTGCTGCTTTACTTGTGAAAAAGATCCTCTAATGCTGCTTGGAATTTGAGCATTTCAATGATCTGGCTCCTTGCTACATAATTAAATTGGATGTCCAGCCAGAATTGTAATATTTAGGGAAAAAACCTCATTTGAGCACTTAAATGAAGTTCAAGAGAATGGACTCATTTTGTAATTAAGACCCAGGGTGTGGACATCTGATCTAGGCTCAGCTGCAAGCAAAGAGGATGAAAATGTCTTCTAACTCCATGGAAGCTAAAATTCCTTGGCTGGAGGAGGGATAGAAATGTACCTGGACCTAATTCTGCCACGGGAGACAGAAATCATCTCCTCTGCCTTTCCCTCCCCCATGAAAAGGCCATTTCTGTCCAGAAACTTCTGTCTTTGGCTCCACAGATTCAGTCAGTTATAACTGTGCAGCTACTTCATTTATTTATTTATTTCAAACACAATCGTTCAGAAATACAATAAACCGAGGCTTCTGAATATTTCAGCTTTAAGGAATAATTTCTCCCTGGCAGCTGGAAGCCTGCCTTGTTCACACATTGCAGGAGCGAGCACCAGCAATTTGATGTTTCAGGAGGCCGACTGCAAAAGCTTTTTGATTTTGTTGTACTCCCCCTGCTTCCAAAAAAATCCCTGAGCTTAAAATGTCTCCTAGAGGTTAAAAAGCAGCTCACCTGTTTCCTCTCCGAAGGCAAACATTCGCTTTATTGCACTATGCACAGAGAGGAAAAGTTCAGAAAACTCGTGGGGGTCAAATGTCAGCTCCCCTTGGCTTTTCCTCTCCTGCTTTGAGCTCTCCGAGTGATCAATATTTGCTGTAAACCCAGTCCGAAGCAGGTGGGTTACGGATGAGTTTCATTAATTGAACCCCTCTGCGTGCCCTCCTGATTATTTGCTCAGATCAGGTCTCGGAGCCTGGCTGAGCCCTGGTGCTGCGTGTGTTTGGTTCAGGATCACACGGCTCTGTGTTCCCTGCACAAATGACACTCCTAATTAGCACAGCCACTAATCACTCGGGCTCAGAAATGCCTCTCAGTCGCCTCTTTACAGCTGAGATTCGATGGCCCGGCCTGAGCAGTGTCAGAGCACCGGGAAACTCCTCAAGGATGCGAGGGGAAAACCTGGGACACGCCTTGATCGATGCCTCAGTGAGTGCCTGGGGAGGGCCACTATTGCCCTGGAGATTTATTGCTCAGGGCAAAGCAAAATGCTTCTTTCTCTCCTCTCAAGCTTTGTCCTGGCTACGTTTGTAATCCCCACCCTCCTCTCGCATTCTGCTATTTTGCAGAGCTACCATGGGCTCACCCAGGGCACCAGGGGGTCTCTTTGCCCTGTGGAAATCCTGAAATCGTGGCAAAACATCTCCTAGAAATCAGGCTAAAGGTGTCTTCTGTCCATGAAATTAGCCTGCATTCTCCACGGGCACACAGACCTAAAAACAAGAGGAAGAGCCATTTGTTCTGCTGGCCCAGATGTGATTATTTGCAGGTGATAAAAACCTCTCCCTGCCACAGAGAGCAGCCTTTTCTCATTATTTGTGTGAGCACAGCCCTGCACTGCCCAGAGAAAACAACTGGGAAATGCAAGACGAGGATTTTTAGAAGGCACCTATACCAAAATCTAACTAAAACACACACATACGCAACTTCAAGTGCTTCACAGGCAAATCCTGCACACAGGTAACACATTAAATACCAGTTTTTCTCTGCCAAAGCCTCCTGGTACTGCTGCGCTGAAAATCTAGGCTGAAGGGGAAATTTCTCTTATTTTCAGGTGCAAAATCAGCCCTCCCACCACCTCCCTTTTCTTTTATAAAGATACACGGAAATATTAAAGGAACGAAGAAATTTGGGGAAGATTACCATTGGAAAAGAGAGCCTTTCAAAACACAGATTTTTGTTAATCTGGTGGGAACAAAATACATAAAATGATGTTTGGGTGCAGTTTTCCTCTTATTCCTTTTGTGAACGTTCTACAATTATTACAGTTAATAAATCCTATTAAGGGCAGGTTTATTCCCCAATCAACACCTGGGAGCACTCGGATATCAGACAATCCTGCATGGAAACCTCCAACTAAAACTGCAGCACCTCTGCTGCCAGGCTCCAGTTCTCTTTTAGAGGTGAAATTGTACAAAATCTCTGTTTAATTCGGTGGGAGAGGCAAAGAAAGGAAGGGTGAACTATCAGAATTCAGTGTCAGCCTGAGCAAGAGATGAAAGGATGGCAGAGAAGTGCTGGAAGGCACCCAGGCTGTGCTGTGGAACACAGCCAGGACCAGCACCAGGCCGGCGTGCAGAAATGGAGGGGAATAAAAAAAGTGGGCCTGGATTTCTGACTTTGCCCATGATGCATCTGAAATACACCACCAGGAAAATTTCCTTTTGTCAGACGCTCCTGATGCCAGGCAGAGAATGGGAAATGCAGAGAAACCTCAGGAGAATATTGAGGATTGGAACTTCCACCACGAGGACAACGAAATGAACCCACGTTTCAGCCACATCCAGATTCTGAACCCAGATTCAGCCACATCTTTCAGGTGTTTTTCCAAAAGAAAACTGTTTTTTCCTCCCCCAAGGTTTGCAGCTTGTTTCCATTTTCACTTTGTGGAGATATTTCAAACGTAGCACTCTAAAAACACAACCTTTCAGAACCTCTGCACTGCCTTTTCTCCAAAGAGCAACTTTGACATAGAAAAAGTGAAATTTCCCTGTATTTGTTGAGCAGTAAGAGAAAATCAAGCAGAGATGATGGCAGACAATAAATTCAAATTGTGCAGGCAAGGCAAAGGCTCTATTAACCCACAATTCTCTCTGTGGACTTCCAGAAACATTTTATAAATGCAATATTCACACTGAAAGGAGAAGGGATTGCATCTTCATTGCAAAGGCCAATCATTCCTATCAGCCACCCTCACGTTTCTGAGGTGTTCTCTCTCTCTCTAATCAGCATTTCTGGATGTGTTTCAGCTTTTCTAGAAGTTGTGGTGCACGACATTTGTCATTTACAGGTGACTCACATTGACTCTGTGCTCAACTGGTGCAATGCTCTCACGTTTTGGGGGGATTTGGGCAGAGATTTAAACTTTACTAAAATAAAATTTAAGACAAAAGCATCAGAAAGAGATTTATTTCTATGTGAATGAAGCAGATCTAAGCCTAGAAAAACAATGCCCTGCTGATGTTGAGGAACAAACATGTAATGTTTAATGTCATGCATTTATTCTAGAGGCAGGTTTAAATGCAAAATGCTCATTTTCAGGCACTTGGAGGTTGACAATCACAATACTACAAAAAAAGAAATAAAAAGCACAGTAGAAATCCTCTGTTATTCTATAGATGGTAAAATCTGCTGGAGCTATTTGAATTGCACAGGAGGCTGGGGAGCGATGAAATGGGCTTGCAAGGGGATTGTGTAATGAAGTCCGTGGAGGGTAGGGAGACAGTCAGAAAAATATATTAACATAAGAAGAATAATTAGGAAGGCAAGGCCTTAATTCTAGCAATAACTTTTGGATTTTAGAATATACTTTATTTTGCATAATGAGAGTCAGCTTTTTTAGTGAGCTTCGATAGAAAGTATCAAAGAGCATCCAAGTTTACTTCTTTTTAGCCATGAAGAAAATAAGATATTAGAAATAAAACCAGGGAATTATAATCCCTAAAGCCGTTTATGATTGCACAGAACCTGGAATACCTATTTTAGGCCATTGGAACATTTCTATGTTCCTACATTGCTTATCAAACACCAATGAACAAATTGATTTCTAATAGAGTAGGAAGGTTCTGGAACAACTTCCTGGCAGAATTAGTGGGGACAGGAAACCCAGCTGAGTTTTAGAACTGATCACAATATTTTTATGGACACAATCTGTGTGACAGGGGAATTATCTGTTATGCAAAGGTTGCTTTAGGTGCAATGTGTCCGGATTTCCTCCCTCCCTTTCGTGAAAGATTGTTTTTATATCATTTTTATTAATTGATTCAAGCAGGCAGTGGGGCACAAAATAGAACAAAGGCCCCTGTTGGTGCTCACACCTCCCCCCCCAAACCCACCAAGCGTCTGCAGTTCTGAAATGGCAGCTCCATCCTCAGAAACCCCTGGGAACAGGAGCCCAGCCGAGCCTGTGCACAAACCACACAACTGCAGCCGCTCCAACAACAAAATTCCCACCAGGAACTGGGAAGTCTTGGAGCTCAGCGTGCCCAGCTGGGATTTGGTTCAGGAACATTCCCAAGAGAAAGGCAAACTCGCCAGAGCTGGATGAGAAGCACAGGCCTGGCTGCGTGGCTTGGTTCCAGACAGCTCAAACATCTCATTGTATCTCCATCTCAATATTCCCAAGGCTCCTTCTATTGCACTACCCACTCTGCAGTATATATACATATATATATATATAAATAAAAGGAGGAGGACACTTTAATGTCCTTTCCCTCCCTCAGACTCAGTTTTGCCCCAGCAGCAGAGCACTGAGCTCTTCCTTGCTCCCGAGAGAGGTGGTGGTGGAGACAGCAAAGGAGAGGCCGCGGCCACCTGAGCCACCTCATCCAGGTGCTCCCATCCCTCCTGCTGCAGCACAATCCCTCTCACATCCCAAAAATCCCAAGATAACCTCGCCTATTAGGCTATTACACTTCCCAATCCATCCAGAACACTTCCAGGTGACTGCATTAAGCAGAGATCATTAAACAGCACTCTAATTAGCAGGCTGATTAAGACAAGAGCCTGCCCAGCTTTCAAGGCAAGGAATTGTAACTAAAAGCAGAGGCACTCTCAGCACTGACAGTATTTACAGCCCCTTTTGTTCCCAGGCCATTAATCACCCTCCCAGGGCAGAGAGTTTAAGAACAAATTGGCAATTCTATAACTTCAATAAAGCTTAAGGAAAAAAAATAACTGTTCCTTTTTCAGAAGGTATAGATCCACCTTCAGCCACGCTGCAGAGATGGGTTGGGACTCAATTCTAAGCCCGAAACTGTAACAATACATCTTATTATCAACTGTGAAACACAGGGATCCTGCTGCCAAATAAATCTCCAGCAGTACAAAGTCCTCCAGGACTGGCTCCTGCTCCACCTCTGAGTTTTTCATCACACGCTGCCTGAGGCCCAGTTCCTCAGGAACTCTCCCCACCTCTCTCCTCTGCCTCCTCCCTTCCAAGCCCATTGTTCAGTTATTTGTTAAACCATTTTTGTCAAGATAATTGCACTTTCCAGAGCCTGATGCACCGATTTAAGGTGAGAGGGACATGTTTGCTTTCTCACACCGAGCCACTGAATCAATTCCACTCCTGGCAGCCTCCCTCTAATAAAAATATTTTTCTCTCCTACCACTTAAAAGCTCATAAATCCCTCTTTGGAGGAGAAAATCTCTGACCTTTGGGGCTTGCAGCTGCATTTCTGTGAGTGACAAAATGAACTCCCAAAAGCAGCACTTTTTGGAGAGATGAAGTGTGTATTTAAACAAGTTTGCCTTCAGCATTCCCTTCCCAGTTTTTCCTTCTTTACCCTTTGCTTTTGCCTCTCTCTGCTCCCCTTCCTCCTGCCCAGAGCTTTTTGGGACAGAGGTGAAAACCCCAGAAGCAAAAGTTCTTTTTTTCCTCCTAAACATAAATATCTGCTAATGACAATGGGAATGATTTCTACTTCATGGCCTGGGACAGTCACCACCCTGCCTTCCCCAATTAAACTCTGCTGTTGTAATTAAGCTCAGTGTTCACTTCCACTGAGATGAGCAAAATGAACAAAGGTTGTAGCTCCCTGTCCATTTCATACCCAAAACTGAGGCAAACTCCTCAAGACAAAAATGTATCTGGGAAGGAAAACAGGATGTAAAAATTTCTTTCTTTGCATGTCTCACAAAAACTTGAATTTTTCTCTGCCAAAGCATCTCTAGTTTTAGATTATTTCCTAATGTATTTCTTAAGTTATTCTTTGCTGAAATTACTTTTTTTTTTTCTATTCTTGATGGGAAAACAATTCTTTGTTCCTTTTATATTCAAAGATCTTGAATAGAACTCAAACTTGCTGGTGGGCAGCTCTAAAGTGGTATTTGCTGGAAAAGTAGAATGAGTAGTTGAGGAATTTTACTGACAAAAAACCCCAAAAACTAACTTGTGTGAACAAACCAGAACAATGTGTACAATTAATGAAGAGAAGAGATAAGATGCTGAGTGTTTTATGAGGTTTTTCCCAAATAAATCCAAATTTAAGAACATAAAGCACATTTGGTGACAGGGAGGAATCATTACTATGAAAAGAGTTGAGGCTCAGGCCTAAATTTAAATTATTTATGGTAACATTCTCTGCACTTTTCTCCTGCTCCAAGAGAGCTGCAAACCAATCCTGCAGCACCCAGGCAGGGGGAGATGGTGGGGGAACAGCGGGAAGAAAGAATTCTGAGGTTATGCACCGAAAAATCCCCAAATTAACTGTGATTGATCCGTTCCCCTCACCGAGAACCAGCTTTTACTCACACTCCTGGAGGCCGAGGGTGTAATAAGCATTTTACTGGGATGGATTTGCAGTGCTGCTGTATTTCCTGGGATGGATTTGCAGTGCTGCTGTATTTCCTGGGATGGATTTGCAGTGCTGCTGTATTTCCTGGGATGGATTTGCAGTGCTGCTGTATTTCCTGGGATGGATTTGCAGTGCTGCTGTATTTCCTGGGATGGATTTGCAGTGCTGCTGTATTTCCTGGGATGGATTTGCAGTGCTGCTGGACGTGTGAGGCACGGCCGAGGAGATTCAGGATGTTAATTATTGCAGCAGCAGAGCAGAAACCAAAGCTCATTTGGAATGAGGAGCAGCACCACTGCCAGAGACCTTTTCTGCCTTAATTACAGCTCCCTGCCCTCGCTCCTGCACAGAGCTCCTGGATTTTTCACGTATTTAACTCTTTAAAATTGTTGCTGTCATGGGTAGTTTATCTAAAGAAATAATATGATTCGCAAGAAAAGATTTTAACTCCTAAAACTTCCTCATTTTTCCTAAAACAATTACATTTTTCCAGGTTAAGAAGGGTTATTCAAAGCAGAAAAGGATCAAGCAATCATCAGCTAGAATTTCTTTCTAAGTTCTGTCCTTTATTTTCCACTTCCACGCTGTATCACAGGGGTACATAACTTAAATCTCCTGATTTTGCAGGAAAACTTTTTCTTTTAATCATTTATTTCCCTGTTCTCTACACCTGTTCTCTACACCACATTAAAACACAGCCTAAAGTGAAAGCACTGAAACACTTTAGAAAATTTCCTGTTACTCATTTTAAGACAAAATTTAAGAAAAACGAGCAAAGTCTCACATTTCACTCGAGTGTTTTTGAGGGAATAAAAGGATTGAAAGTGACTTGACAAATGTTCCCAAACTTACTTAAAAATATTTTCTTTGCAAAATTTGTGTGAATATTTCTTTTGTTTCAGGAGAAAAAATGAAGTTTCATTCACTCAGTGGGAAAAAAAAAACCCAAACATTTTTTCAACATTAACCAGTTACAAAGTAAATAAAGTAAATGTGACAAGTTAAAAATCTGAACAGCAGGAACTCCACAGTGCCTGGCAAAGTCTGGGCTATTGTGATTCTTTAAATGAATTCATAAAATTAGCTGTGATTATGCACTACAGGAGGAGATTTTGATTTACAGCATAAAATCAATGCAGAGCAGAGCTCAGTCTTGAGTTGCTACACAAACCCCTGCAGAAAGTCTGGAGCTTCACAGGGACTGTTTGCCAAAATAAGTCCTTGGATAATACAAAACATCCATTTTAATGTCTCTCTCTCCGTCACAAAGTGGCTGTGAAAGTGCAGCAAAATAACCAGGAGCACTGCTGGGAACCTGAGTGAGCAACGGGAAATTATGATTACGAATAAGTCTAAGAGCAAATTATAAAAATAAGATCGAAATTTAAAGCCAGCAGCCCCCCTTTAACAGCTTTAAGTACGAGTCCAGGTCTGCATTACTGGAAAATTAGTATACAAATTATATACTGGTGGGAATATGAAAAATATTATTTATGGGTGCTTGGTGTTAAGTAAAAAATTATTTCAGTAAGTAAAGCCCTCAGGCTGGGTATTCACTGGAATAAGGAATGATCCATCTCAATGCTCAGGAAAATTGTGATGCAAACTGAGGCTGTTTTTCCTCTTTAAAGCAAAATGTTTGTAAAAGCAAAACTGCCCTCAAAGCCTGAACTGGTTCCTGAAGTCCCGTCCCAGAGGGTGGAACACAGGGTTGGTGCTTTTCCTGAGGGTGGAAGGTTGAAGCCCAGCTTTGGAATGGCCTAGGACAGGAACAGATGAGAGGAGTTAAACCAAGGCCCCAGCTGATGGAGACCTCGGCAGGGGGATCTATCAGGGAGTTGGGGCTGGATTTTGGGAAAAGCTTCTTCCCCCAGGGAACGGTCCCGGCCCCGAGGCTGCCAGAGAGAGCTTGGACAGGGTGGGATTGTTGGGAGGTCTGTGCAGAGCCAGGAGCTGGGCTGGATGATCCCTGGGCGTCCCTTCCAGCTCAGGATATTCTGTGATTCCATGGATCTATAAAAAGTGGGTGTATTTTTAGCCTTGTGCACATCTTTGCTGTGAGCAGAATCAGAATGGCCACAGAAAGTAGCTGCGTTCAGAACCAGAAGGATGGAGAGACACGGCTGGAGGCAGGGGAGGGGAAAAGGCCAGGCTCCCACCAGAATTTGTGAATAATTCCAACGGCTTTGGGCACCTTTGGTGTTAAAAAACACAAGTAAATTCAGAACACTCCCATCTGGAGCTGGGCTGAATCAATACTGGCAGACATCCTTAGAAGGTTTCTCTCCTGTTCCTGCCACCACAAAAAAAGTCGATTGTTTGAGAAAAAGGTAAGAAATATTGAACTAAATGGAATTTTCATCCAGCTGCATTCACGCTTGAAGCACTGAGGACTTCAAACCGACAGAGGGGAAATTTAGGATGGATACTGGGAAGAAATTCCTCCCTGTGAGGGTGGTGAGGCCCTGGCACAGGGTGCCCAGAGAAGCTGTGGCTGCCCCTGGATCCCTGGCAGTGCCTGAGGCCGGGTTGGAGCAGCCTGGGACAGTGGAAGGAGTGGATGGATGAGATTTAAGGTCCTGCCAACCCAAACCATGTCGGGATTCTGAGATCCCAAAGCTCAGCGTTTCAGGCACAGAAGTGGAAGAACAAATCTCAGCAGGTTCCAGCTTTGTTCCTTGCCTGCAGCAAGGCAACTGCTTCTCCAGGCATGGAAACTGGGCCTTGCTGTGTTTTCCAGCATTCCCATTCTCCAGGGATTCAGCTGGTTCCAGCCCCGTTCTCCAGGGATTCAGCTGGTTCCAGCCCCGTTCTCCAGGGATTCAGCTGGTTCCATCCCCTGGAGCCGAGGTGTCTGCGGGGAATTTCTCCCTTCATGCCTGAGCAGGGGACACCGGACAGCGCCAGGAGCTTGCAGGTGAATTTGTGTGGCAGTTGCCTGGCAATTCACAGAAGAAAATAATTTAAATCCAGCATTAGCAGCTCATTTCAGAGAAGAAACGATGCCAGTTTTTATCGGTGGGAACAACAGGAAGTAGCAAAACCAGGAGATGAGGGAGAAATCCAAAGTGTCCGTCCGAAGGGAGGCCTAATGGGCCTGGAATTTGGAACAGAATATGAAACTCAGACACTGAGATGAACTCCCTGACATTTGAGGCCAGGCTCAGGACTCCCTGAGTGGAGCAATAAAGGGTTGTTCAAATACCACATGGGTTTTTTAACTAAAACGTGCATCCAAAGGAGGGAAAGGGCTTTGATAAGACTGGGGAGGTTGTGGCAGGGGCCAGGTTTGAGGGGACGCTGCTCCACGCGGATGGCAGGAGGCAGAAATTAAGTGCAAACCACTTTTTATACTCCAAAAGGCCTTTTAGGATCATTAATTGCACATGGACTGACCTAGAAATGCTAGATATTTTTATAATACTTTAAATAAAAGTTCAGTTTCTGAGGAAAAAAAAAAAAACAGAATGGTGGGTTTTTTGGTTTGTGTTTTGTTTGGAGTGTTTTTGCCTTGTTTGCATTTTCTACTGGAGTAAAAAAATCCCTAATGACACACAGAAAGGAATAAAACAAATGAAAGGTTTCATTTCAGGGCTTTTTAAACCCAAGTCTGTGTCTTTCTTTTCCCTGCATTGATCTGGACAGCTTTGCTTTCAATCTGCTTTAATTGAAAATATGAAAATGAAATATTACATTTTTTTCCCATAAATAATTCCAACTTGCTGTTCTGCAGAAGATTGGAGGGTTTCAGCTTCCCTTGTTCTGGCTGTGTACAAACTAAATATTGGTATGATGTAAGTGTCAAGTTTCATTTAAAACAAAATAGATCCTGAAGAGCTGCAGAACAATTACAAATCATTTCAAAGTCGCCGACTCAGGATTTTAGGGATTTTTTTTTTAAATGCCTAAGTCATTTGTATCAGAGCATTGGGAGAGGCTGTGAATTTTAAATACACTGACTTCTGCTGGGCTAGATAATTTTGGAGGCAACTTTTTGCAAGGAGATGTTTCCAAGAGAGCAAAAAAACCAACATTTTACAACAGGCTATTACTTGGCAAAAGCTTTGTAAAACACACCTCTCTCCATGGTCCCTGGGAATGCACTAAAGAAGAATTAAGACAGAATAAAAATGGACTTCCCAGGGAAAACAAACCAACCCCCAAAGTTCTTATTCCAGACTGTGAAGGAACCAAAAGCTCAGGAAACTGAGGTGCTGTGATAAGCCCCAGATCAATTCCTTGGGAGATAATGAAGAGAACTGGGCACCTTCACCTTGCGCTCTCACTGCTGAAAATGAAATATTTGTTTGCAAGGAGCTGCTTTGTTCTCTCATTAATTGGGCTGCTCAGGCCCCCTGCATAATTTTATTAAAGGAGCACATTGGCATTTATTTAGTAAATCCCCGTTTTATGAGTTTTGCACTCGCATATACCCCAGCTAAAACTTTTGGCCAAAGAGCAAACTTTTTTGAGGGGAAAAAAATAAAATTAAGAAATGCAAAAAGGAAGGAAGGTATTTATTTCTAGGATTGGCATAATCTACAGAGTGTTCTGCACAAAGCAAACAGAAGAAAGTCAACAACTTCCTCAGAACACATCTCATTAATTGTCAGGTGTGCATCAGCTTTTTTGCTATTCCTAAACTGCTTTTCTACAGTTTAGAACTATTATTATTTACATCACTAGATTGCAATACATATATATTTGAATTATTTTTGTTTTAAAAACAATCTGTGAAATTCAGGATCCCCTGTTATTTTTCAAAGGCACCTCTCTGTCATTTTTATGAGGACTCCAGAGAAAATTTACTGTCCTGGACAGTGACTGAAGTCTGCAAGAAAACCTCTAAAAAAGGAAAAGATTTAGCACTCTATCAGATGGAGACATCTTTTTTTAAGAGAAGGTCTCACTGCACAAGGATTTACAACAGAATCTGCTATCACTGGGAAGTCAGGTCTGAAAATCTGCCTTGAAATGGATTCACCTGACGTGGAAATTACCTGCACTGGGGCAGTTTAGCAGCACATAAACACCTGAGTACCTGCTCAGGGAAACTCATGTATTAAACAGTGTTTCTGCAGAAGTTTCAGGCACATTTGGCTTTTGCTTCTTCACTTTTTATGTCCACTGAGGCACAACGTTGTAATGGAGTGAAGGAGACAGGCCCTTCCCTTGTTCTGGGATTTTCTGCAGCATTTTGCTCACATTATTATCCCTTATTTGCAATGTGTGGCTGTTATAAACGGGTGGGCTTTCGTGGGCTGGGTGCATGTCGATGGGTGGTTAAAGCTATGTTGGGGTTGAGTTTTATAATTGGTTAAATCAAGCTGTAATGTTGATGTTAATCGGGTTTCAAAGTGCGCTGATGTGCGGGTGTAACACCTCCATGTCACCACTGGATGGGAGTCAGATGGGGGTGGCTGATGGGTAGAATTTTCCAGAAACTCTCTGCAGAAGCGATGACATCATTCCGGATTTTAATTGGTGCATCAGTTCCCCAAATGATTGCTCAGGAATGAACCCCTGGAACGAGCCAGTCAGAGACACATTCCAGGACCAGACAACGCGAGGATCCAAAACGCACCAATCCAACACAGGACAAGCTGATGAGAGCTCTCCTGGTGCCGTGCACGAGGTGCTCCCGTGGCTGCCTGCCCGCGGAGCGCCCGGCGTCGCGCGCGCCGCGCTTTGTTCCGCTTTGTCGCGGGGACCTTTCTTATTCAGCAAACAGCAAACCCTGGGAGCGGGGCCCCGAGATGAGCCCAAAGGCCCACGTGGTGTTTGGCTGATCCCGTGCTCCTGCCACAGCCCAGCTCTGAAAGTGCAGGAGCTTGAACTGGCTCTGGGTCAAAGAAGTGCTTGGAGAGAATGAATGGCTACCAGAGATAATAAAATTAGCTGTCACTACGTTAAACATTTTTTTCCCCATGCCTGGTCATCACCAAATATCATCAAATCCGTCATCGTAAAGGGCAGCCTGTAAGAAATGGGCTGATGAGCTCGGAAAGATCAGATATGATTTATTTTATCATTATCCAAGTGAATGAAGAGTTCAAAGATGCAGGACTTTTTGTTGTTATGGACTTGTTTCCGTCGTTTTCCATAACTGAACAAAGTCAGGATAAAATTTGTATGTAGAGACGCAGAGCATTTCAGTGGCTGTTGACTAGAAACTCATATTTCACTGACTACAGGACTTTTGAAGGATAACCTAATAAATAACATGGCCTAAAAACCTTTTTGCCTCTAATGAAAAGCTGGAAAGAGACTTTGGGATTAACTGTGTTCAGGGTTTCCTGGGAACATGGGATGAATATGGGAAAATAAAGAGGGAAAATACAAAGAAAAAAGAAAATCCCACTGATTTTTATAATCCATATGAAAAATCCCATATAATCCATATATAAATTAATGTATAATCCATATATAAAGTCATGTATAATCCATACATAAATTCATGTATAATCCATACATAAATTCATGTATAATTCATCTATAATCCATATATATGTGATGTCTCTCTCTTTACTTTGGCAGAGGACCTGGAAAAATTCTTGTCCATCCTCTTGGAGGGTATAACTTTCAAAAATTAACCCTGGGAAAGCTGCACCATGTTTAATAAAGGCATTAATTGTGTTTGCAGTGCCTCCCTCTCCATCTGCCGACAGCTCGGTATGGACAGAACCAACTCTCCTCTCTGGCTGTGGGACACAGGAAGATCTGTGTGCAAGATTTAAACATTTTCATGCAGAAATAAACCAGTCAGACACCTCAAATTAAGGGAATTTGTTTGCTGCTACAATAATTTAGTGCATGGTTTGATGTCAGAGAGCAACAACCGACTGCAGATGTTGGATCACTGCTCAGGGCATTTGGACACTTTAAAGATGCATTAAATCTCCTAAACACCTGTAACTGAAGGAGGGATGTAAATTAGGCTCAATTTTATTTGTTT
Source organism: Oriolus oriolus (assembly GCA_013400235.1). Lineage (NCBI taxonomy): Eukaryota > Metazoa > Chordata > Aves > Passeriformes > Corvidae > Oriolus > Oriolus oriolus. The sequence goes on from VXBT01010694.1 coordinate 109,766, forward strand.
TTATGGTGAAGTCGGACATATTTGGACATTTTTTATAATTAAGATACTAAACAGATTGTCAGGGATTTACTTAGTGATGCACTGCTTTGTGTTGTTTTTCTTCAAGATTAATTCAGCACCTGTTTCATGGCTGTGCTTTGAGTCTGCCAGCATCTGAAAGATCCTTGGCTGAAAAATAGATCTGCCCATAAATAATATTTGGGATTTTGCAAGTACTCATAATGACACAAAACTCTCATATTTTTACCAGAAACGTTAAATGTTGCATTCCAAAAGCAGCCAAAAATTCAGCCCTGAAAATACTGAATATCCAAATCTCTCCAAGAAAGAATTTATATTTTATTACCAATATCAACTTAAACTAGACACTGCTAATTATTTCTGATCTTGATTAACAGAGGGTTACAGGAGGAAACACAGCCAGAGTTGCTTCAGGAGGATTATCCAGCACAAGAAGTGACCAAAATGTATAAAGTTAATTTCTTGTCATGCTTTCCACAGCTGGAAAGGCAGAAAAAAAATATTTATGCTTTTGCAAAAGCATAAACTCATCGTAGTTTGTGTTTCAGCTGTTAACTAATGGCGACACATTAATTAGAGATTCCAGCAACGGTGCTCTGATGGGCATCACAATCCTGGGCTAAAAACAGCATTTCCACACTTTTTACTTCAAATGTTCGTTTCTTTGCCACATTTTATTACTGCTAGTACGAATTTAGATTAATTAAAAGAAGAAAAGGAAAGTCTTTTGTTTGAGGGAGCCACGGAAATTTGCAAAACCTTGGTGCGGCCAAGGGTGGAGGGCAGAAAACCAATTAACCCACGGACACGGGCTGGGAAGCAGGGCTGGAGCTGGGAAAAGGAATGGATTGCTCATTGCTCCAGCCATTCCTGCCAATTTCAAGCTGGAAATTAAGGCTGAATATGCATCGTTTCCCTCTGAGTAAATTGGGAGATTGTTTGATTCCCCACTTGGCTGTGAGCTGATGAATAAATGGTGTTTTGGAGGCCTTGTTAAGGCAGGGAAACAACCAGTGAGTCTCCAGCCAGTGTAAGAAACACAATTTTCTAAGCTTCACTGAGGAACGTGGGAGTGAATTTCTCCCAGCATCTCTATAGGATGCAGGAGGATTTTCCATTTGTCCTGACAGTGAGAACAGTGGTCCTCACATAATGAATGCCACTAAAATACTTTCATTAAATCAAATTTTATCAAGTACCACACAAGACATTTTAACTCAGTTCTCACTTAGATTATTTAAACTCTATTTTTCCTTCCCTAAAAACATACAGCTCTGGAAATGCGTTCATGGATCACATCCCAACCCGAGTGCAAACTGAAACACATAAAATGAATTTTAAAAAAATCAATTTATCTGTCAGCGCTTGAATTTACAAGCATGTAAAGATTGTGGAGAAACCAACAGCAAAGTATCACACCAAGAAATCCAAGTCCAACTAAAATTAAGAGCCAATTAAATTATTGATGAGCTTCTTGCCCACTTTGGGGGCTTCATTTTTTACTTTTCATTTCTCTCCGTGTTTCGTTTTAAACTCAGTCACACCTTTTGGGATGCAACCCTGCTTTTCCACTGCTGCAACTCCTCCCGTGTTTGGGGTGGGTTTTGTTGGGGATTTTTATCTGTGATCTCTGCAGAGTTCCTGCATTTTGACACCGAATATCTTTGTCTAGAAAAGAGCCTCAAATGAGGAGATTTAGTGCAAAAATATCTTTAATTTCCCCACGGATCATCCCAAAGATTGCATCCAGCCCAGGGAAAACCCCTTCTGCGAGGCGCCTGGAGTTTAATCCCGATGGAGTCTTGGCAGGGCTGGAATTGGATGCTCTTTGATTCCTTGCAGCCCAAACCATTCTGGGATTCCCCAGAAATCCCATTTTTTCTCCGAGAATCAGCTCAGCAGCTCCGTGGCTCGCTCAGGTGATGCTCGGCACGTGTTGGGACTTGGAGAACATTTGGAACATCTTGTTGCAGCAAGGGCTGATCAGATGAGAGTTAAAGCTGGGAAATGTGAGATATTTTCATAAAAATGCTTGGAGAGAGGAGAAAAAATGTAGTTTCTATTGATTCCGAGGACACCAGGGAGAGTGATGTAAGAAAAAAGGCTCTTTCCAATAAAATCTCTCTTCAATATTCAGTGCCTGCTGGCTCCAGCCTTGCTGCAAGTTAAAGAGAAATTCCCATTGCAAGGGAGCCTGGAGATTTCATAAATTCCTGCCTCTCTTTTCTCTCATTCAGTGCCTGCAGTGTGCAGTGAAATGCAGCAAGGATGGGCTGTGCTGACACATTGGAGCTGGAAAAGTGACATTATTCCAGGCAAAAGGGGGGTGTTTGGAGACTGGAAAAGCCCTGAGGCTGTGGGTGTGCATGAGACAGAGACTGGGAAGGCCAAAATTACCCTGGCACTGAGGACTTCAAGCAATTAATTATGAACACGAGGAAAATTCTGTGATTAAGGGTGAAGTTTTCAGCAGCACATCAGTGACACCAGAACCTGCCTAATTTACCAAACTGAGATCAGCTGCATGCAGGGCAATCACACAGATCAGTGCAGAGTAAACCACACTGGAAAAACAGTTCTTGGCCACTCTAAAAAAAATCCAGCCAACCACACTCAGTTCTAAAACCAAATCATTTTGCAAGCCTCATTTTTTGGAAAGGATTTTTGTGCTTCCTGCCTGAAAACCATCATTTCATAAAGAACTGGAGAAGATTTTCATGAGTTTTGAGTTCAGTTACATTGAGAGAGATGAAGATTGACAGAGTACATTTTCCTCCTAAAACCATCTGACACTGATTTCTGGTTCTACCCTGCTGAGGTGAGTTTAGTTTTTTCTCCCTCAAAAATCAAATACTGTAAGACTCAAAGTGTCCAGACAAATTCAGTGGAGAACTTCTGGGCTCTAAGCTTTTCTGAGAATTTAGGGATGTGACCTTTGGGGTTTTCTGAACCAATAATGATATTTTCCTTAAAAAAAAAAAAAAAATCAAGCCCAAAAACCAAACAAACCCCAAAAGAGCAATAAAAAACCCTACAAAAATCACAACCACGTTAAAGGTTCTCCTTTCTCGTTGTTTCCTCTCTGGCTGTTAAACCTAAACCACTCCTGAGCTGAACTCTATGCAAGCTATCAGTTTAGGGAAATAATATCTGCTGAAAACAGACTAAACTTGGAATTAATAACACGATAGGATTCTGAGGAGAAATGTCAAAATCATCAGCCTGCTGTTCTGCGTCCTAGAGCGGGATGTCAGAGGCAAAATTCTTCTAATTTATCAAATTTCCTCAAGCTTATCAGCCCTGGCAGGACACGAGTAACAAGTGCTCCAAAGCACAAACTCATTTATTTAAGAGATACATTCAGAAAGTAGAAATACCAACACGTCTGAGGACCCTCAGTAAATCATTTCAGTGGGGCTGATAAATCCTTTCTCCCCAGCATCTTTCCCCAAAAGTTTCTTCCCTTTGCTGCTCTCCACTGCCAGCGCAGAGAGGCTCGGACGACTGCAGCTCAAGGCTCTGCCTGTTGTGCCCTCTGAAGGAGCTGGAACTTGCAAAAAGAGGAGGCAGTGTTTACCTCTGATTATCAGGTACTGGGATTTGGAAAATAATGTCCTTTCCCCCCTATATTTAGACTAGAAAATAGCTGTGCACGCCTGGGGAGAGGCGGAACTATCAGCAGACAATCATTTTCCAAACGGAGGCCGTGCTTGTGGAACATTGTTCTTGTTCTGTACCGTTTGATCTTAGAACTGGCTGAGAAATGCAAGCCAAAAATCCATTTTGCCCACAGCAAATGGAAGTTTCAGAGTTCAGCCAGACCCCTCACGAGTCAGCAACAGCTGCACGTTTCAGGAAATCACGCTTTTCGCGTTTCTCCATCCAAACTTCAGGGGTTCCCACACTTGTGACCCACCACGAGCTGCTGGGTGTTTGGGGCCAAGCAGGAGATTCTCCTCCATGTGGGGACAGGGGCTCTTTTGGCCACCCTGCCTCCAACTCGTGTTACCCCCTCACCCGCAGCACTCCCAGAGCACGAAAAGAACTCAAGCTGGGCTTGGCTGCAAGGCAGCGCTGCCGGAGTCACGCTTTATCCGTCCGCTGAACGCAGGGATCCGGGAAAACCGGATTGTTTTTAACCACCCCACATAATTACATCTTCCAAGCCATTATTTCCCGTACAACAACAACTGTGCTGCCACAAACAAACGTCTGAAGCCGTGCTCCGCGTGTTGTCACAGCGCAGAATGGAAACAGGGAGGTTCAGCTGCTCGTCCCAAGCCTCTGAAAAGGCTTCGGGGCTGATTTTGTCGGGGCCTGACAGCTCAGCAGAAGAGGAGAAGATTATCCAGGAGCATGAGGTTGTTTCTACAAATTGAGTCTTTAAGGGAAGCGTCACCTTACAGATAATTTTAGATTGTAGGAGCTCAAAAGGGCTTTTAATTTAGGAAGAGCACTGAGCTTTCTAAAATCTGCACGAGTATCCCAAGGAAATGATCCCGCAGCGACCTGGCAGGAGCACAAATCACTCACAGGCAGGAGAGGTGGCAGCAGGATGGGTGGAGAGAGCTGAGCTTCTCAAGACAAAGGAATGGGTGTTAAAATAAAACAAATATTGTATATATTTTCCTTCCAACTCCATCAGCTCTCTTCCTTTTGTTTTGTTTTTTTTTGTAATTCCCAAGTTTGATATTGACAAGGCTTCTCTGGTCCACAAATTTAGTCCTGAACTTGAACATTTCATCACTTCTGTATTTCTCACTCCCTGGATGCAAAAGAATTCCACCAAAAATACCACTGAAAACGAACTGAAAATTATCCTCGCTTTTAGGGACCGTCACTACATCAAGCTGGAAATAAAGAAATAAATCATGCAGCAATTTTTAAGGCATTAAATTTTGATTTCCACAATACCACAGTGAATAAAGCCCTACTCCAGTTCCTGTCCCCATTTCTGCTCACTGTAAATTGCCAGGTTTTCATATTTATTTCTCTTTGTTATCTTTTATGCACAAGACAGAAACATTTGATCAATTTTTTAAAAGCCTCAAAATTCCTACTTATGGAAAACAGTTCCTTATCAATTCCCAAGCCCCTCTGACTGTTCACTCTCTGGAATTGATAATTTCAGCATTTAGAAAGTATTTATCCATTTTATACTTCTTATCATCTTTTCCCCATACAGAAATAAGTCATAAAATCGACTGCCACACGTATTTAGATTCATTTTACCCTTGCTATGGAAGCAATTTCAGCATTTATCTGTATTTTGTGTTATAATCCTTTTATACCCAATTGTGGAACATCCAGGGAGAAAGAACAACCAAAAACATTCAGCTGAAACACTCCCTACACACTCTTGGAAAAACTCCCTCCATATTCTATATAGTAATCATAGAAATGTATGTTAATAGTAGAAATTGATACATTTTCATATTTTTAATAGCCTTAATTCTAATGCAAATACTCAAAATTTTATGGTAAATTAACTAAAAGCATCTTTCTCTACATTCTGCTGAACTCTTCCATAAGAACAGGACTTTCTAATGAGAGATATTTTCATGACATGTCTTCTATCACCAGCACGTATCAAAATGCTAAAAAGGATTATTAATGAATATTTACACATTGATCTAATAATCTACAGATAGAAAAAAAAAATTAATCATCTTAATCTCCTTTAAAATGGGCTTTTTATGCAAATCAGTATTGAGAACTGAAAAACACCTTTAAAAACCATATTAAATTTAATTAGGCCCTCTGAAAAGTTAGATTTAACACACACTTAATGTAAATTAAAATGTATGAAAACGAGGACAATTCTAAATTTGTCATTCTCTGGACTTCCCATATTCTTTCCCTACATAACTCCATAAAATGGGCTGATGATTTAACAGATATTTCAACTATTGAAGGAAAAAACAAAATCTATATCCAAAGTTTGTCTACATAACTCACAAATAGTGCTTTTAGAATGCTGAACAGAGTTGTTAGCTTCAGGTACTGAATCTCACTGGAAAGGATTTCTGCTCTTGCAGTGATGGAAAAACCAAAGGTCTTTTCCAACTTTTTGTTTTTTTCAACAATTTCACTGAGTAAGAACAAGAGAAAGGAGCATTAAGTACCAATGAGCACTAATCAATCCCAATTTGGTCCTAACCACAATTAATCAAATTGCTGTGTGCCCTAGAAGAAACGTTTTGTTTATTGATCGTTTGGAGGCATCAATAGACACTGCGAGGGATCTTTTCCCCAATAGTGGAGTTAAGCAGGCCAAACATTAAACACGGTGCCAATCAGCTGATCCAGAGTCTGATTGTTCTCCTTTAAAGACAGAAAAAAAATCTCGTGTCAGTGACTGGAAATAACCTTTGGCCTGTTCTTGTATGTTTTAAAGTAGCAACTCAGTTATTGGGGTAAAGACTTCCTGTGAGACCCACCTTGGGAGGTGGATTATTGGGTTTGAGTGTAGCAAAGAACACTCTGCCACTGCTCAGAAGGGTCAGTCCTGTGGGGAAGCATTTCAAGGTCCTTCCTGAAATATGTGAAAAGGAGAAAATATTTAAAATAAAAAGGAGGGGAAAGTGGGACAAGTATTTGACAGCATAACCTCGTTTTTTCCAAGAAGGGAGAAGTCAGAGACACCAAGGTTACAATGTTTTGGGGAGGTGATGTTAGGGAAAAACCCCAAATTTCCTGGAAACACAGCTGGCAGACAGCACTGATGGGTTATAAAGAGAGCTTCTGGTGAAGGAGTTGGTGCTTTCACTGCACACAGAGAGAGGATGAATCTCACCTGGTGATTTCTGTGCCATGGTTTTTGTATTTGAGCTGCGAGTGGTGATTTCTGGTATTAACTGGGAAAGAGAGGAGTGGAACCATCACATTAAAGCAAATATTTTTTAAAAATAGGAACAGCTACATAAACATGATACAGTTTTAGGACATGGAGAGTAAAAAATAAAATTTTGCCTTAGAAAACAAATCCAGGGAGAAAACAAGACGGGATCATCCACCTTGCTCCAATCCTCAGCCAGTTCCCATCTCTGGAAATCCATCACCAGGAGTTCACCATCTGAGCCCCACTATTTGCAAGGCATGGATCAGCTCCCTCCAGCCCTGTGGAATGGGGGTTGCTGAATATTCCTGAGGCTCCTCCTGGGTGGGATCTCCCTGCCAAGGACCTGCCCTCATATCCCTTTAAGGAACCCCAACCCAGCCCGGGGTCTGCAGCAGCAAAAATCAAATCAGTGCTCGGGGCTGGAACAAAACTCCCTTTGTCCTCCTGCAAGAGGAACCTGAAAGGCGGCAGAGACTGAGACCAGAGAGCAAAGGCAGTAGAAGTTGAGTGAAAGAGATCATCAGTAAAACCTTTGTTTCTAGAACAGGTCTCAAAAGGGACCCCTCTGGAGACCACAGCGGGGACACTTGAAGGGAACAGGGATGTTAAATTTTCCCCAGTTTCTGTGAGGTGAGAGGTGTTCAGAGGCAAGGCTGGAGCTCAGAGCAGCTCCACTCTTTGCTGGAACTCCCCTGCTCAGTGCCAGGCACCCAGAGCCTCCCATCCAGCCACAGATGAGAGGGTCTCACACAAAGTCACATTTTAGCTCGGTGCCCCCAGCTCCCTCCGCTTTCAAGTGCCACTCATGAAAGACCCAAAGCAGGGATGTGAAATCCAGCAGCAGCCTCCCTTTCATGCTCTAAAGCACCTGGGAGCTGTTTCTGTGCCACATGAAGCAGAACAGGGCTGGGACGAGTGTTTCCCGAATCAGCAGAGAGCGGGGATGACAATTAAGAAGTGTTTGAGCCTCTGTGCGGGGCTGCTCCTGCTGCTGGCAAATCTCAGCAACAAACGCTCCTTTCTGAAGGCAGCGTGCTCGGGGAGGCACTGCTGGATCAAAGGACACTGAATTCTCTCTAATTTGGACTTCTAACAGCTCCTTAATCGTGTTTATAAAGAGCTCAGCAACATCTGAGAGCACCCTCACAACACGCACGTGGAAACCGTCACACACCTGCAATGATTCCAGCTCGGCAGGGTGCAGATGCTGGGTCCTTAAAAAGTTGCGGGGAAAGAATCTGGTCTTGAACTCAGCTTTCAGTGATTTAATCCATGTTATAAAGGCAAAAAAAAAAAAAAAAAAAAAGGCCTAAGAAGTCAGCAAAAATGTCCCTAAATTGAAATAAAAATAAGTGTATTTGGGTATTTCAGTCACCAGCCAGTTCAACACAACTGGATGACTGAACAGCCCGGATTTAAATGAAGTCAGGTTTCCTTTCATTTCCAAAGACTGCAGGACATGTCTGTCACTGCTAATGAAAGGCCAAGTGATTGCAGCAGCAAGGTCAGATTTCAATTAATTATCCCTGTTCACTGTCTGAACCTTGCTCACTTACAAGCCTTGATAGAAAGAGATCAAATACTGAAATATTACCTGAATTATTAAAGATTTTCCCTCACTGATGACTGCAGTACAAAAGCTGAATATTACCTTAAGCTCTCCTCACAATTTGCTGGTTTTAATCAACTTCTTCTTGGTTTTACTGTTTTACTTCTGAAATGATCAGATAATTAGTTATTATAAATGAGGGGTTTAGGGATTAAGTTTCCACACAAGTGAATTTTTTCCCATCCCTGGAAGTGTCCAAGGCCAGGTTGGGGCTTGGGATAGTGGGAGGTGTCCCTGGCCATGGCTGGGGTGGCACTGGATGGGCTTTAAGGCCCTTTCCAACCCAAAAAACTCAGTGATGTGATGAATCAGAGGGGCTTTTTGCGAAATTTAGAGCTCCCGGTGAATATTTTTGTCTCTACGCTCTTTGGTAGGTGTTGCTTTGCCTGCCATGTGAGAATAGCAGAACAACAAAGCAAGAAATACGTAAATCAAAATACTTCAGCTAATGGAAAGCACCTGGCAACACATTTGCAGTGCTACCCAGCCCAAAAACCACCTGAGAGCTGATTCTCATGCAAGGAGGAATCACAGACAGCACCGGAACAACAAAATAATCACTGAATTCTCACTAAAGCTGAAAATCCATTTACAGCAGCGCAATCAACAAAGAATTCAGACCAAACTAACCACATGGGGATATTTACCCTCAAAAAGCCGTGACAGTCTCTTAACTTTGAGTCACCAGGCATTCCACCCGCTCACATCGCGTGCGTGACACGAGAGAAATTTCCTGGCACGTCTGAGCGAGTTTGGATTTTTATATTTGGCAGATGGTGATGAAGGCAAATTTCTGAAAGGTGTAGATGGGGAAGACAAATCCGCAAAACCAGCTCAGATATTTTGGGACACAAATGCCACAAGAAATTCTGAATTCTTATTCAAAGCGTGATGGCCTTGAGTGCTGGGGACAGACTGGGGTAGGGACAAAAGGAGCCTTGGTGGTGCCACATCAAACCCAAACATTGGATTTTTTTCATTAATTCCTTTGTGTTTTCCCTCAAAATCAGGCTTAGCGTTGAGAGCAGGAGGAATCTGACATTTTTCCCTTGCAATAAATGATTTGTGTAATGAAGCTGCGAGGAAATTGAACTTGTCAGATTGTTAAATGCATTTGTCTGCGGGAGTATAATAAACTACACGTGTGCAGTTGATGGGATTGGAGGCTGAAATTCCCTGTGATTCAAACTCTAATTTATCATTAGTTTCTTCTTTAATCCACTCAAGTTTTCCCAGTTAACTCTGCATAATAATTTCATTTGAAATGGAAATGAAACAGAGAGCTTTGAAAACAAACATTACCCAAGGCAGACAGAGGGATAGAAAAATTATTTAAATAGCGCATTCCAGATTTGCAGTACCAGTTCCAAGTGATTTACTGAACAGGACACAGCTGAAAACTGCCAAGAATTTGGCAAAAAAAGAGTATTTTTATATATATATTTGTGTGTGTGTATACATATAATACTTGACATTTAAATACTTGGGGGCAAAATACGCTCAGCACTTCAAATATATATTTTAGGAGATGAATTAATTTAAAATAACTCCACAGAGCAGTGTGAGACTTGTTGGTTTGAGGTTTCTCTTCCCTCCAACCAGCCAGAGCTTACCTTGAAAACAGCACATACAGTGGGAGGAAAAATAGATTTATGAGCTGTTAAACAAAGCAGATTTTATTTTATTTTATTTTATTTTATTTTATTTTATTTTATTTTATTAGGACCTTGACTGGCAATGAGGAAATTACTCTGTGGTTTACAGGCACAGATGTGATTGTTTCTCAGAGTACACTAAAAGGGGAAGAGGAAAACATTGCAAGAGATTATGGATCTAGGAATTTTTTTCCCAGTCATTTATGGGTTTATAGAGAATCCTTTCATCCTTTTGGGGACCGTATCTTAATATTTACTAAGATAAGATTTTCAATTTCCTCCAACAGCTTGCTTTTAAAATCCATTTTTACATAAAACTTTGCAGCCTGTTCACCTGTGTGTGGCACAGAAAATATGGAACACTCTGTCCTTTCAAATTCCAAGGGCTGAGTTTTCGGCATCATCTAAAACCATTTACAACTTGCAAACACAGCTATGGGAATATGGAATATTCCTTACATGGAACCACAGGCTTTGGGAAAGGTGGATTTACCACAGGTTGTATTCAGTCCAAAGCCAGTGAATATTTTAAGATCTTTAGAGGATTATGATTCGTGCCAGACTTTGTGCGAGACACTTCAAAATTACCTAAACCTCTTCCTTCTTGTTAAAAAAAGTTCCTGAAATGAATAATTTGGAAGAACTTCCTGGTGTTTAAAAAGCAAATTTCTGCTGGCGGAAACAACCAAGGGTCACTAAAATTTGAGCTAAAAGCAATTGTTTGAGCAATTGTTTGTTGCAATAACATCTTTGAGTAATCCCACAGCACCTTGGCAAAGCTAGGAAGTTCTCACCCAGCAGAAATAAGCGTCATGAATTTGCCACAAAATCCACACATCTTGCCGTCGATTATTGGTAATTTGGCATTTCTTTCAATAATTTCTGACCAAATTCTTAGAGAATCCACCCAACTGCCACAGAAAAGCGGGCAGGCAAGACTCCAGCCAGTTCGGGCTGTGAAGCCCAGGGTTGAGCAAGGCAAGAAAAACCAGTTTTAAAGGCCGAGTGCTGTTGCACTCCCTCACCCCCAGGATCTGCGGCTCTGTCCATGATTGCCACATGCCCTGTCCCCCAGCATCTACAGAAATATCCAGTCTGGTGGATTTAGGATCCCAAATCCTGAGAACAAGGCTGGTGAAGCAGCAGATACAAACTGTGGGGACTCTGATTCGATCCAGATGGGCATTTCACAAGAATTTCACTTCAGGCAAAATTAAACTGGGTTTTATCCCTCAGGGTTAAGATAGGTATAAATCAGCAGAGCTGTGTGGAGTTTGCTGTGGCTCCATCAATCCCTACCAGAGGAGCACATGACCTGTCAGGATTTAAATCATTTAATGCATTTAAATCACTGCTTCCACGGGGTTTTTATTAAGTGATCACAGCATATGTTACTCTCCTGTCTTTAACAATAATAAATCACCAACCAGCTGATGTGGAAACAGCAGAAGGGACAGAGCACAACACGTTAAATTTCCCATTTACTGCTGATCTCAGATGCAGCCACTGCACAGGGAAGGGTTGTCCCCAAGGGAAAGTATTTGAGGATAAATCCTGCAAATATAAAATTCCCTGCAAATAGTTTGATCTGATAGCTTGGGTTCTATCACCATCATTTGGGGCAGGTTTTTATACAGCAGGTTAATAGAAAATCAGGTGGAAGGGATGAAACTGAACATTAGCTGAAAACCAAGGCTGAAGAACTTTGAACCCCAGACGGATTGGAACCCCTGCAAGTCAAGTCAAGCAACACCAGTTCAGTCAGCAGAGCTACAAATCAAAAAGAGGATGTTTATAAATATGAAACACAGAGAGGTTTTGGATTTGGTTGGGTTTTACCCCACAGAAGTCCCTGAAGGTGTTTGAAATGTTGGGATTTTTGCATAATGAAAGCCACAGGAAAACTATTATTGAACTGATTTTAATTCCCAGCCTTCAGGCTCTGATTCAGCGCTTCCTGAAGCTGGTAGGAGCCTTCCCATTCAATTCAAGAGTTTAGATCAGACCTTCATCTGCAGAGATAATGGAAGGGAGATAAAAAAGGTCATTTTGGGCCTCATGGTTCTCTTCAAGTCAGAATTTCTGAATCAGTTCCTTCAGGTAATTTGTGCACCCCTACAGGGAGGGCACAGGAGGGGAATTGCATCCAGAAAAGCAGGTGAAAATAAAGCCAAGCAGTGTTAAAGCGTGTTAGGAACAGCTCACAAAACTGGGTTATCCTCAGAGGAATGCTCTGGTTTGTGTAGGCCCAGCTCAGATCACAGCCCTGAGCTTTACCTCTTTCCACTGCAATATCTCAAGTCTGACTCTGCCATTTTAGGCTGAAAAATGCATCTCTCAAACCATCAAGTTGTGTTTGACCACCAGAATAAAGCAGACCAGTTTCTGATCATGCCTGAGTGACTTTCTGGCAAGTTCAATATAAACTGACCCCAGTCAGAGTCACACAGTCCCTGCAGGAAAAGGACAATTCCCCAAGCACAGGGAGACTTCCCCCAGGTTTCACACTTCCTTAGCCAGCACAGAATGAACTTTCACAGGTAAAATCTCTACCTCTTGTGCTGGTTTTGCCTGGGATAAAGTGAATTTTTTCCACGGTGGTTGTGTTTGTGCTGAAAACAACGTTGATAGGGATGGTTTCACTGCTTCTTTTTTGGACCAGTAATAGCATTAATAAGCTGATTTTCACCTGAGTATTCCCACAAAATTTGGGTTGGTTATTTCCATTTCTTTCCTTCCTCTTTCACATCAGACATGGATAACTTGAGGCAAACACATCTGGAGTTAAGCAAGTCATTTTTTAACCTTTTGGGTAGATAGCACATGGCAACTCTTCTAGTTAATAACATCCCCACAGCTATGGCTCACACCAGAGAGCTCATTTAGGTTCAGAAATAATTCCATTTTCCTGCCTCAGACACAGCCCCTTGGCCCCAGCGAGCGAATTCTCTCAGGCAAGGCTTGGCCTGGGAACCTTCTCATCAAACCCCAGAAGGAAAGAGCCTAATTTCAGTTAAAAACATCCAACAAACATAACTGGTGACGTTTGTATTGTCACTGCCTCCCTAAAATCCCTGCTTCCTGAGCCACTGCAGGTGGGGAGAGGTCGCCCTGCAGGGAGGGAGCTCCTTTTACGGGGCCATTTCTTCTGACCAGCAGATTTTCCCTCACTTTTACAAATATTGATTCCACTGCTGTGGAATAATCTGTGAGCTGATCCGGAGTCAGGGTGATTTATTAGCCAGGGGCATGTATGGCTTTCTGTCTCTCCAGCTCAGGCATTCTATTCTCACCCAGCTGCCCTCCTCAAACATTTGCATTTATTCTGAGGGCAGCCTGCAGGTTTTCAGCGGCTCAGAGCTTTAAATCTCAGATTCTGAGCTGACACGAAGCGGTTGCCAGAAAAAGCCGCCTGCACCTGGAGCATTTGTGAGCGGTGGAGTCGCAGAGGAGGTGAGAACTCAGCCCCTGTGTGACCCAGCCCCACTGGAGAGTCGGGCACCCACAGAGGGTCGGGCACCCACAGAGGGTCGGGCACCCACAGATCTCCACCAGCGGCTGTGAAACCGAATGAAATGCAAAAATGCAACCAGGGATTTCTCCTCCTCAGCCAGCTCCAAGCGCAGCCTTCAGAGGAGCCGCCGTGCCCACCTGGCTGTGCTTCCTCTGAGACTTCCACTCCAGCTGATGGCTCCGAAATGACTTGAGTGCAACGCTGCACTTAAAAAAGCGTTTGCATTTCATTGCTGTGCTGTTAAATTTCCATTAAATCCACGTTTATGCACAGGTTTCTAATTCATGAACTATGGTAATGGCAGGAAACAATCCGATTGGGCAGATGACACTCAGATATCTGGGGATATTTGCATTCCTCAGCGTCCCCTGGGTCTATTGAGGGTCACCTGCCCTTTGTTCTGGGGAAAAAAGCTTAAACAAAAAAGTCAGGAGCTACTTGAAAATGCAACCCTTCAGCTTCTTTTATTTCCAAATCGAGTCTAAAATCTGTCCTCCAAGGTTTATGATGATCAAGAATTCCAGGATATCCAACAAAGTCACGTAATGTGCCAGTGGGTTAATCCCAAAGCTGTATAAAGTATTTTTAAATGGCAAAATAATCTATTTAGAGAGCAGTCTTTTGCGTAAGAAATGAACGTGATGTTTAACCAAGGAAGCCAGCTGCAGATTCCAGTGGGATATTAGGAATTCCCTGGGAATATGGGGAACTCCTCTTTGCCAGTCTTTCCAAAAAATCATCCCGTGGTGGTCCTGCCCCTGCAGATTCCTGACTCTCTTTAGCACAGCTGCACACAGATTATCTCACACCGAGCCAAACTTGACCAGTAATTGATAACAAAGCCGGCGACATCTGAGCTCATTAAAGTTTCACACAGACCTCATTAAGGAAAAAAGAAAAAACTCAACAAGTGCAGAACATCCCAGCGGTCCCTTTCCAAGTCCCACTGCAGGTGCATTCCTGATCATTTTGCTTATTATGAGCATAAGGTCAAAAACTTAATTTCTATTTTATTAATAATTGACATTTTGAGGACATCCCGGAAAATCTGGCACCAAAGTTAACAATATTCAGCCTTACTCTCAAGTGCTAAATTAACATTTGCAAGGCTCTCCCTGGGGTGGGATTTTCAGAGAAGGAAGAGTTGCCTGGGCCCCGCTGGCCGCTGAGGGTCCATAAAGCAGGGAGCCCTTGAAGGGTCAGTGTGGGATCGTTGCTGGTGGTGGAATTGTTCTGAGAATTGCTCAGGGATGGGCATGAGGGCTCCACCATCAGCTCTGGGCTCATTTCTGCTCTTTCTTCATTAAAAAAAAAAATCCCTAGTCCAGGTGCAAAAGCACAGGGAGGGCCGGAGGGATGTACAAACACTCGACAAGGAGGCAGAGGGAACGGTGAAAGCTGGAACCAGGACGGGTTCCCCCCCGGGCAGCACCAACAGGAGGCTCTGATGGACACAACCTCAAGGATGTTTTGTTCCCCTGTCCTCTTGGTGAGCAAATTTCCAAGTGTTTGAGCACATTTGGTCCCAGTCACCCCCGTGCCAGCCCAGCAGCACCGACTCCAGCTCTTCCTCCAGGAAATTTGTTTCATAAATAACTTTAGAACATAAGGACATTAAAATCATTGGTGTTTACATGAAAAGTAATTGAATATCAATCAGAACACACTGGCAACCTCCTGACAGCTCCAGTTCTGCTGTAATTCATTGAATTAATCAAGCCTTGACACTGTGATGTGTTATTGCAAAGGCTGAGGAAGGAGCAGGAAATTACAAAGTTAAGAAAAAAAAAGCAAGATTTTTTTTAACTTCACTGCATGTGAAACTTTCCAGCGGAGGAGAAAAAGGCCATGAAAATGCTGCCTTAGCTCAGGCTCAGCTAATCTGTATTTCAGCCAAAAAAATCCACTAAAATTACGGTGAAAGGATTGCATCAGGCACATCTTGACCTAATCAGAACAAAAATGACATTGTGGCACCTGCACAACCTGAGAGCACACCTGTACTACCTCCCCGGATTCTTAGATGTGTCCCTCATTCCTTCATGAGGGGA
The DNA here is from genome assembly GCA_013400235.1 of Oriolus oriolus. Lineage (NCBI taxonomy): Eukaryota > Metazoa > Chordata > Aves > Passeriformes > Corvidae > Oriolus > Oriolus oriolus. Next base: position 125,457 of record VXBT01010694.1, read on the forward strand.
AAGACCAAATGAACTATATTATTTTAATCTTCCTCTACTTCTGAAAGGAAAATTAGCAAGGGAACCCAGCGTCCCCAGTGCTGCAGGCTGAAGTAATCTCTTTTCGCTGGCCACAGGAAAACTTTGAAAGACACAACCAGGACAAGGTTTGCACAAATCCCAACAAGCACCACTCGTGTTTGATCAGCCACCACGGCTCCTTTGAAGTATTTCAGCCACAGAGCACCTGCATTTGAAACCCCGCCCTGAGCAGCACAGCGTGGAGGCCACCACTGAGTTTCTGCTTTATTCCTAAACCACCCTGGTACAGGATCAGGAGCTGTGGGCCAATATCCACCCGTGTGCAGGGGTTCCCAGGATTCCCTCTGCACAGTGAAGCAAAAATAGCTAAAACTGCTTTTTGCATACCAGCAAGACAACACCCTAACTCCTGTCACCTCTAATCCCCCAGGAGATTTCCCAGCATCGCCTGGTGGAGCTGCTCCAGGAATTCTTGCTGCAGGATCCAACCCCAGCCGCTGGATGCCGTGCTCACGAATACCTGCAGAGCCCAGGAAGGCTTTGGAAGTGCAGTAACACATTCCACCATGGAAATGCGTGTTCAGTGCATGCCACAACCTGTCCTTACAATAAATGGGTCACTTAGGAGTACAAATAGGCACCTGTATAATCAAAATAATCTTCACTCCAGCAGGTTATAGACATGCCAACACCACAGAGGATGCCAACACCACAGAGGATGCCAACACCACAGAGGATGCTTTCCTTCCAGTGCCCCAAAGATAAAGTGCTGGGTAAAAGCTGTAGTGAACATTTGCAAAAAACCCCAGGATATTCTTCCCTACTCCAGCTCCCCTCTGCTTCTGCAGCACAAACAAAAGTGGATAAACTCAGAGCCATCTGCTGAAGAGGTGCCAGCAGCTCGGGAGGCAGGAGGGGATTCTGCCATGGGATCTTTCCTCTCCAAATGACCTTCCTGAGAAATGCTGACACTCCCAGCAGCCCCAGCCCCGAGCTCTCCGTGCTGTTTTCTGACACTTTGCATCTAGAGAAAGGGGAAAAAACAGCCAGGCAGGTTTCAGTTTCTGAAAAGGAGAAGATTTTAAAACCATTTCAGCTGGCAAAGTGCCACAGTTAGTCAGGAAAAGAAGAAAGGCTATTTTAAACCTCACGCTCTATTCCCCGGCTACAGCAAGCAGTATAAATACCTTCTCCTCAAGGGTTCTGGCAGAAGATATTATTTTACTCCACTTGGATTTGTTTTTAAAAAATGAGCTCAGTGAGCAGATGTTGAGTTTGCCCCAGTGGAAAATGAAGTCTGCTTTTTATCCACACAACAAACCCAGGCACTCTAAAATCAGAGCTGACAAAGCTCCCCTGAAGTTCCGTGCTCTGCTCTTCACTGCCTTTTGCTGCACCCATCATTACGATCCAAATTAGATTTTTCCAGTCCTCCTCCCATTTGCTCATCCAGGTGGAAACACCACGTGCCTGGTTTTTAAATACGCTCTTTCCCCTCTTTATTAGAAACGGTGAATTTTATACTCGAAAGAGAAAGAAAAAAGCCCTGCAATAGGTCTCCAATTGAGTGGAAATAATTCATTCTGCAGTCCTGAACGGGTTTCCAGAAAGTGTCCTCATTTTACCTCATTTGAAATGAAATGTTCGAATTGTGGACAAGTCAGAAAGCAAATATTTAGAGCAAACCAGCCATTTAAATAAGGTATTTAGGGAGCTGGGAACTATAACTGGGGGAATGGCTGGGAAATTGCAACACCAGCACTGGGACAGGAGGGAGTGGGGTCTCAAGCAATCAGTGCTGGATTTCTCCTTCTCCTGCAGGCAGGAGGAGCCTGGAAAAGCAGGGATGGCCACAGCAGTGCCCAGCCCATCCTGTGCCTCCTCTGCCTGTATTTTCCAAAGCAGTGCTTTGTAGCGCCAGGATTTTGGAGGCAGAAATTCAGGAGATGTTCTGCTCTGGAGGGATGTTCCAGACCAAAAACTGCTCACGTGCTTGCCTCCAACTGCAATTAACTGCATTCAGTGCCCCAGGTGGCTTTTTCCTCTAGGTGTTCTCACATTAAATATCCTGATCTTGAGTCCCCTTTTAATACCCGAAATTAAAATCCATATTAGCAAATCTTCCCATCGCTGGGGGGTAAAACAGTCACAGGCATGGCAGCGGTTCCTGCACACACCGTGACTGGACCCAGACCCTGATTTCCTGGGAGCTCAGCTCAGCGCTTGGCTCGGGGTAAATCAGACTGGAAACTCTTAACGGGGTTTTAGATTTGAGTTAAGCCTCCACCTGCACATCATTTAGAGATCTGTGCTGCACCAAGCATAAAGCAGCAGCAGAGAAGGGCTGAGGTGCAGCAGGGCTGGGGCAGAACCTTGACATGGTAAAAGGCAGAGAACAGGGCACAGAAGGTGTTTGCAGGAGCTCCTTCTCATCTCCAGCTCACACACAGGCAGGGCAGTGATATTTAATACTCAGACCTCAATAATGTGTTCAGCAGCAATTCCTAAAAGAAGAAATGGCTTTTCCTGCAGCAGCAATAAAGCCAGCTCTCTTGGGCAAGAGGAAATAAAATGTTTTTGTTTGTCTAAAATATGAGCTGTGAAAATAAATAGCTGTTCCATACAGAAAATGTCATTCAGATGAAACCCTGCACTTTGCTTTTGATAGGATATTGAACCTCACACTGCCACTGCCTGAGATCCCTGCCCGCCTCCCACTGCCCTGCAGACACCACTTGGTTACACACATTTTGTTTTATTACTCCTCACATGCAGCATGAATCCATTCCTGCCTTGTAATTAATTACTGTTCCATATTTGCACAGCTCCACAGTCTCCTCAGAGGAACAGCTCTGCTACATATTTAAGAAGTAAATTTATGTGTGCTTATGTAGATGAACCCTCTGGAATAATTTCTATTTTGTTGGGATGATTTCTCAGTCAAACACAGCTGAGTGGATTTTTTTTTTTCCAATGCAAGAACAACAATATCCACAAAGTCAGATACACTGAGAAATAAACCCAAAATAATGGGATAAACCCAAAATAATGGGATATTCCTTGAGAGCTCGAGGAACAATGTTGCCTTCAGGTATTCAGCACTAAAATAGGAATCAATCAGATCCATTGTTTCAACCTATTTCCCAAAAGCTGGAGCAGGTTGTTGCTTTGCCTGCTTTGGGCAGTGATGCTCCAGCACCTCCAGAGCGAGAGAGCTCCAAGAAAAGAGACCTTCCTTTGCTCTCACTGCTCGAATCCTGCAGATATAATTATCCAGACTCCTGGCCTGACTCAAAGCACACTGAAATTGGTGCAGGCTTTTCCTCTGGCTGCTAAACTCGCCTGTCTCCCTGCACAGTGGCTGCCTAAGGAGTGGAACTAATACAGTTTAAGGGTGCATAATTCCCATTCATGTCAGAAAGGATGGCATTTCTATGGAGATCAACATCTCCTGATTGCCTGGCTAATCACTGCCTCCCACTCCACAGGCAAGGGAAATAAATATTTCTCCTGGGAGTGAATAAATTCCAACGTGACAGCTGAAGTGACAGCAGTGAATGGGGACAGCAGCATTTCGGTGGAGGAGCGATGCCGAGGACCCCAGATCCTGCTGGGTTCAGGAGCAACATTTCCAGGCAGGAGTTAAAGCCTGATTGAGGCAACTTCATAATTTATCTTTAAAATAGGTTTTACCCCTGTCCAGGAGCGGAACAGCCCTGCAGAGAGTGAGAGCACAAAGGGACAACACAGCAGCACCTTCACCTGCACAGGGATCCCCAAACAGCTCCAGGAGCAGCCCAGAACCGCAGCAGCCCCCGGGATCCAGAGGCAGACGAGGCTGAGCAGAGAGCTGCCCACAGCAGGCAAAGAACCTCCTGGGAAGCCCAGGGTCTGCCCTAAATGTGGCTCTGGGGCCAGGGGGTGTGGGCAGCGCAGCTGATCCTGGCCAGGGCAATGAGAGCTCCCCCTGCACAGGGTAAGAGCCTTGGTCTGTGCTGCTTTTACTGAAGTTTTGACCCTTGACTTAAGACAAAAATTTTAAAAATAATAAAACCAAGCCCTTTTTTATGATGAAGTGGAGAATTTCAATTTCCTCAAACATTTACTCTCTTTATTACCTTTAAAATAGTTCCTGTTTCCTCAACAATTTCACGCTGGATATTTCCCTTAAAAACAGATCCAGCATTTCCACAAAATATCCTGGCAGCAGCCAGAAAAGGCAAACAGCCCCTCCTTTAACCCAAACTGGGTCTCATTTCTGAGTCCCACCTGTCTGCCCCTGCTAAGAGAGGCCATAAACACCCAGCACATTTCTTGGTTCACCCAGGACAGGTTTGGGACCTGGCACGTCTCCATAACTCACCCTCCACCAGACACTTCCCTGATGCCACCAGGTTTGTTCCAGTAGGGCTGAACAGGAGCAGGAGGCGCTTTCTGAGAGCAACAGCTTCAAAATGTGTGGGGAAAAGTTGGGCTGGAGTTGCTAAAATCCAATCCCGAGCTCTCAGGACACTTCAGCGAACCCTGGGGGAGGACAAGGGCCTGCCCTACCTAGAGCATCCTCACACAGAGAGGAACAGGTTACCCTGAAACCCAGCAAAATTGGAAGGAAGAAAGGGGGAAATCCTGCTTGGAATGACAAAGATCTCTGTTTCCATAATGGAAAACAAGTGGAGAGTGGATGGTGAGAAGTGTTCCAGCATAGTCCCTGAACAGACCAGGAGCAAGGTCTCTCTCTCAGCCTTACCAGAGAGCATCCAGTTACCACCTCCAGAGAGCATCTCTCATTTTAAACCCCATTTCACAGCTTTAAACAGTGGTCTCACCTCGGTTAATCAGAGAATCAGAATCATCTGCTTTTATTTTTCTGTCCCACATTGGGTTTTAAATTTTTTTTTATTTCCCGTTTGCAGTCACAATTGAACATCGATTTTAACCACAGCTACATCCCCCTACCAAGAATAACTGAAGTAGCAGCTGATTTTAGGTACTCAGCAATTTGCTGGCTCGAGAGCAGTATCTCAGCACACCTTCTGCTTGGATCTCAGGGTTCCACTGCAGAGCAGAGAGTCAGGAATATTTGATCTGCGAGCACAGGTGTTATTAAATTATTGGCACGGCAGATTTCCATGGCTTGCATTGCTTTTCATTCCTTTGGCTTAACTGCCTCACTCCGTGTTTGACCATGGGCAAAAACCAAGTGCACACTGCGGGCACAGCAGAAACCAGGGGTGTTTAATTCAAATATATTAAATTCCCCGTGTGCTATTTACAAATCTTTACTTCATTCCTTCTCTCCAGGTTGAGCCCCCCCCACCTCCCTCAGCCACTCCTCACAGGACTCACAAATTATTTATTTAAAATAATGAACGCAAGTGCAAAACACAGATATCTGCATAGTCCTTTCTGGATAGGAAATCCAGGGTATTCCTGCCTGCCCTGCACCAGTGGGAATGATTAAAGGCTCTCATCAGGAATGGCACAAATACTTGTAGAGATGGTTTATACCCAGCACTGCTCGAGCTGACAGCTCAGAATTCCCTCAGGGAGGAATGAATCCTATCTCCCATCTCTGCTGCGAGGAGAGGAAATGGATATTTAAGTTATCAGCGTGTTCTGCGGACCTTCACAGTCACCAGGAGTGAAACAGCGTGGGGAACTGGCTGTGCTGGCTCCAGCAGCTCCCAGGCAGCACGGGGCAAATCCAGCTCATCCCCTGACATCCAGACCCGCAGGGAACTCCTGGATGTTCATCCCCGACGGGCTCCTGCAAGGTCACCACGGAGCAGCAGCACTGGAGGAGCCCCTGGCACAAAATCCCCTCACCAGGAGGCTGCTGTGGGTTTTAATTGATGTAATCTCTGCGAAACGTCCCAGTGTTGGGCAGGGACGATGAAGTGCGCCCGTCAAATCGCTGCCTTCCCAAATGTGATGCCACGAGGAGTCACAGGATCCCGTCAGAGGAGTCAGGAGATGAATGTTGGCTGTGGGCTGCTGGAAGGAGCCGGCAGGATCTGAAGCTTTCCAGCCGGTGTGGGAATTGTAAAAGACGCCTTTTGTGTTGCCTTGCTGCTGCCAGAGACAAAACTCTTTGCTAAGAGAAATTCAGCAGGAGGCAAGGATCCCAAAAGCAGAGACTCCGGCCCCAGAGAGCAGCAGGAATCCCCAAACCCTGCTCTGGTTTGGTTCTGGGCCGTGCACAGCAGGGCTTTGCTCTAATCCGAGGGATTCATCCAAACCTGGGCAAGAGCTTGTTCAGGTCTCAGGCTCTGGTTTCAAACACGACAGAGATTAGAAGCTGCTGTTTAAGAAAGGGACAGTTTGGGCTCTGAGGTAAAATCAGTGAAGATTCTTGTTCACACCAGTCCTCAGACAGTGCTGGGAAGACAAGGCCATGTGGATTTTGGATTTCCATGTCCAAAATCACAGTTCTTCAATAAACCCTAGTTTTGGCCTTAAAAACGGCGACTGAATTAGAACATAACTCCTGAGTTTATGTAAACTCATCAATGTAAACTGATTTTTGAGGTTTCCAGCCACCAGTTCTGAGGACCAGGCCCATTTTAACCCTTCTCTTGCTACCAGGTCACACATGAGCATGAGACTGAAGAGAAAATATTCCTGCAGGCTCCAGCTGTGCCCCTGGATCAGCTGAAACAAAGACACTTCCAAAGAGACCTCTGAGCAAGGAAAGGAATAAAACAAAAGCAATCAGAGTGTGTCAAACCTTCCAAGGTAATTAAACTCTAATTAAGCATTCTGTTCTCACTTTGAACCATGGATCACACAACTGGAGCAATTTTCCACAAGGATCTGACAGTCACATGTGGCAAAGGAAAAGCAACTTCCAGTTGATTTTGTTTCACTCTGTAAATCACTAAATTGGGTGACACATGGGGTAAACAATTACTAGGAATAACAGACCCTCCCCAAACAAAGATAAATGGAATTTTTATTCCATGTGTGGCTGCTCCAGGTGGACCCTGGCCTTGGATCGATCCTTCCTGGCTCACTGCAAAAGGTCACCAAAAGTCTGCCCCAGCAGAAATCTCCTTGCAAATATTTGCTGCCTTTCCGGGTAGGGAGAAGGATGGATTTGGTTGGATCCCATCCCAGGGTCTGAATACATAGAATTCCTCTAATCCTACCCCTATTACAATGAAAAGGCCCATGAAATCTTCATTTTGAGGAAAATACAAGAAGAAAAGGGCAGGATACTCATGAGCCCCCTGGGGACTCCAAAGCAGAATCCCTGAGCAGCTCCAGCTGGGGAAGGTCCCCCCATCTCCTCCTCCTTCACAGCTGGCAGAGGAGCTATAAATCCAGTTTCACCACCTTTTCCCTTCCTACACTGCAGGACAGCATTTTTCTGTTTCATTTACGCTAAATGTAGGTGCACTTCCATTTTACTGAATGTGCCAAAAATAGAGGTGATACCTCATTAACCCTGGCTGGCTCTCAGCTGAGTCACTGCCCATGAAGGAGAAATAAGTATTTATGCCACTATTTACTCCAGTTTTATGAACAACAGGTTTTCTATAGCATTTGGTCCATATACAGCTTACCTCATGATGTAAAATACTCTTCACTCAGCCAAAAAGATACAATGAATTATATTATCAAGTGAATTTCTCTTAGTCATTTTATAAAGTCCTTTATCCAGTCATCCCAAAGTACAGACAATATCTGATTAGAAGCTGTAATTTGAAAAAGGCATGGTTTTAAATACTTCTTATAAAGAGCACGTCCACCTCTGTGGTGGAGAATGGCAGATCTGTGAAGTTCACAGCAGAATATAAAAGTATAGGACACAAGGTTAGGGAAAGTCAGCCCAGAGACAAAACTGAGGCAGTTGCCAGATTTTTACTGTGGCTGGGGTGCCATTCTCAGAAAAAAAAACCCTAATCAAAGCATCTTAACGAGCACAGGTAATTAAATCTCATTTTTATGTGTCCTTTAAGATATAATTTGTCCAGTAGGACCAGATGCTTCCCTGCACTGTTTTGTGTGGTCCTTATCCCATTGTTTGTGAAAATGGCAGGACTTCACTGCAGGATTATCCTGGGGACTGCAGGCGTGTCATTCCCATTGTTAGGATGTGGAAAATTAAGCGTCATTAAGAATCGTGGAATGGTTTGGGGGGGAAGGGACCTTAGAGATGATCCAGTGCCACCCGTGCCATGGGCAGGGACACCTCCCACGGTCCCAGCCCGGCCTTGGACACTGCCCGGGATCGAGGGGCAGCAAAGAGGGAAGGAGAAAATGAAATCCAGGTTGGAAATAGTGCCTGGAACACCGGACCGTGAGGACATCGCTGGGTTCCTCACCTGAGCACGTGGAACTCCTGCCACAGCACAGAATCCCTTTGGGAACACCTCGGGCGCTCCCTTTTCCGCAGCCAGGGCAGCACAGGGCGCGGGCAGGGGGTGCTGGAAGGTGGCACCAAGCAGGGATCAAGCCGGTGTGGAACATTTCGGGGTTTTCCTGTGCAAGGCGCAGTCCCGGCGCGGATCCCATGGCCAGGACAAGGCTGGCATCCCGCGGCAGCCGCCGGCATCGCGCCCGGCCGAGCCACGAACGCCCCCAGCTGCTCCTGCTTATTCCCTTCCCGAATTTCCTCACATCCTACGGCTGGAAAGCCAAAAATTCAAAAATACGGGTTTTTTTGTGATGGCTTGGAGCGGATGAACCCCTCCCTCCCTTCCCCTGCGTGATTCCCAGGGTGTTTAAAAGCTGGGAAAACACTCGTGGACAAACCAACCACCCTGGATGCCTCAGCACCCAATTCCCTATTGGGGATAAATAAAACCCAATTCAGGGTTAAATAAATTCCTAATTCCCAGTTGGGGAAAAATAAAACCCAATTCGGATTGTCAAGAACCCACAGGCCATAAATACTAAAGAGAAAGCAAGCACAACAAACTTTTCCCTGGCATTTGTAAATCCACGCAGGAAGGGTGGAGCAATCAACAGAGCCGAGGCCCGGCTTCTAATTAGAGCCTTGTGTTTGAAAACAGCTTTTCTTTAAACACTACAGGGCTCGTGGTAGTGGCAGAATATTCCCTAAAAATCAGAGAACGCTTCATTAGTGTTTGTGGAAGCAGCAGATCAGTCTGGCGTGGTGGAAGATAAGGAGTACGCAGAGATCTCACACGCTGCCCCCGATCTCAGCGCCTGGGGCTGTGGGGTTGTTATGCACTGCCCACAAATGCTCAGCAACAGGGCTCAGACACAGCTCTCACTGAATTAATTTTGTCTGGGTGATTACTTAAACTAATGCCAATCTGGCTGCAAGTCACAGACTTCAAGAGATGCTCACCTTAATTAAGTATTAATGATGCTTTTCTGCTGTAAGGTGTAAGGGAAAGGAAAACGAAACACTCACAATTATAGGGACAAGCACTGACAGCAGTGCACGCAGGAAAAATAAAGGTGTTTCACTCAGACAAGTGCTAAACCAACCCACTTCAATCTCTGCCTTCCCTCAAGGAGGCAAAATTTGCTTTATTAAATCGTGGTCAAGCAAAAAATGGAAGATCTCCTTTATTTAAGAAAAAAACAAAGGTTTGAGCGATGATAAAAATACCTCGAGGCCTTGAGCTACTTTTAGCAAGTCCTGGTGCAAATCCACATCCCTTCATCCCTTTAAATGGAGATGATGTGACCCATCCCATTTCTCCCAGCAGCAGCAGGATTTATTTCCAGCAGTTGTGTTCCCCTCTGTGCTATCTAAATCACGCCACTCCATTTTGTTACCTGCAATAAAAACATCTACGGAAAAGAAACGTAATGGGAAGCCTTGATATTAGATTTATTTTCCCCAAATGCACTTGATTCCAAGATCAGCCTTTTAGGATCACTGCCTGCTGGGGTCTGCTGCAGTCGGGACCCTCTCCCTCTACCCACCGTGCTATTACAGTTTGCTGGTTCAAAAACTGGAATAACTCCTTAGCATGGATGTGAAGAGCGGGGTGAGCAGCTCCACAGCTCCTCTGTGATCCCTTCTTCCCTTTCCCCTAACACACACCCTTCCACCTCCACTACTCTGACCTGCAGGGTGGAGTTGGTGGCATGAAAGGGTCCAGGGGTTTGGCATTTCCATGAGGCGTTCAAGGAAGAACAAGGCTGAAGGATATAAAAAAGGCTGTGCTGGAATTTGGTGGAGCAATTGAAACCAGTCTGTAAATATCGTTTTTTATTCTCCTTTTTACACAGAGCCCAAGCTCAAAACACCTTTGTGAGGGGTGGTTATTGTGCAGGGTCCACGTGTAGGGCACAAAACGGAGACGAGGAGTGCTCAAGGATCCCCGGACAGCACCTGGCCGCCAGCTCCAAACACAGGCAGCCCTTGCCATGCAGCCATTCACTCCAGCAGCACCAAACTCCCTCATTCCTTCAGCTTTCTGAGTCAGCAGGGATGCAAAGATAACTCAGTGTGCTGGTACCAAGAATTGCACCAAAGCAGCTTCTCGATCCTGTGTCATACACCCGCGGTAATTCAAAGCCAAGCGAATCCCAGGCTGTTCTCCCAGCCCTGCCAGGCAGTTTCACTGGAAAGAGCCATCTGAGAGCTCGTTGATTTAACAACTCTTCATTTAAAGGCCAAGGTTAGAGTGGCTTTTTTTTGTCTTCTTTGTAACTGGAGTGTTCAGCCATAGATAGCTGTGTTCTATCCGTCACTGCATGAGTGAAAGGTGAATAAAAGCATTTGCTGAACTGTCATATCCCTGATAAAACAACAGCTGCTGCCAGCTCGGGAGGGAATACATTAGCAGAAGCAAACCTGGAAGATAAAGAGCTCTTAGTCACAACATGCCTTTCAATCCCTATTTGTGTGAGCACTTCAGCTCTGGAATGAACATAATCCTTATTTGCAATAAATGGAGCTTACCTTTGCACTGTGAGGTACCTTCCTCAGCGGTGGCAGATGGATTTTATTTCCTTCAGAAACACAATTTCCTTCACCACAGCCAGGGTTCTGCTTCCCTGAGAGCCTCCCTCCCCTCCAGCTCTGTTGCTACAACACTCCTGCACGTGGAAATCCAACATTTACCTTTTGCTGTTTTTAACTCAAAGCCCCAGGCCACGATCCTGTCCTAGAAGAAAATTAGGTTGTGTTAACTGAATGACAAAAAACACTGCATCACAAATTAAGTGGGACTTTTTTTTATTTTCAACGTTTACAGAGATGGAAATAAATACAGGAGAGAGGAGATTCTCTTAAAAGAAATCAATCAAGTCTTCAAACAGGAAAAATTGTATCCAAGAGCTGCTTCAAACTGGCCACCATTCCAGAGATCAGGAACAGGGTAACAATAATGGGAATAACTCAAGGTAAGCACTGCCACAACCCAGGGTGACACAGCAGTGAGCACACAGCTGTCAGGAGACAGAATAACCACACCACAGCAGGAGTCTCACGTATTTACAACAAACCTATCGTACAAAACCAGCGGGAAGTGTTCAGGGAGTGATTCCTTCTCTGTCCAGCTGTCAGATATAAAAGATACACCAGAGGGGTTTTGGTGGTTTGGTTCCTCTCCACAATATCCACAGAAGAGTTTTCGCTTTTGGCAAAGTTTAAAAAATCCTTGTATTGCAAGAATTTGGCGTCCAGCCTGAACTTCTCTGCGTTTCTGCCCTTGGCTGTCACCATCACTGTCATGCACTGGGGCAGCCGGGCAGAAGACAAAGAGTTTGTAAAGTTCTTCCCAGCTCTTTATCGATGCTCTGCCCTGTAGGTTGGAAAAGTGTCGGTGCGGTGGAGCTTCACTGGGCTGGAAACGTCTTCACAGAGCCAGATGGAAAAAACAGAACAATCCCAGTTACACCCAGGCACCTCAGTCAGTGATTTACACACGGCAATACGAGAACTACGGATTAATTAATTAAATCTATCCCTGCTTAATCTGCTGCTCCAGCTCAGAAATATATCCACGCAGATTTTCGTTACTAGTTCCCTCTGAACAGAAATTTCTTCAATGTTCTGACTTTCATTTAAAATGTAAAAATGCTCTTTTAGATCCTTTGTTCCCAGTCTACCTAGCAAACAATTTTTCTAAATATAAAACGAGTGGTTCTACCCATGCAGCAAATTTATCTCATGCCAGCTCCATGCTGAATTACTGATTTAATAAAGGCCAGTGCACAGACTGTGCCACCAGCAGCTCCTCCTCCCATGCCCCAATCCATGGAACAACTCTGACCAGGCATGGAAGTGCTGCTTTCTCCCTTCATCCCGCCCCTGGATGGAGTTTCCATGTGCTGCCTGCCCCCTCTAGTGTCGGAAAGAAAGAACCAGGAAAACTATCTCCTTTAAGGCTTTTTTTTCTGATTGGGGTTTTTAATTCTGAAAACAAACCCAGCTCCACGGTGCTGCCTTTGGCCCAGCTCCTGTGAGGTCTGAGCATCTCCTGCTCCCGGTGGGGACAGCAGCACGGCGGTGCCCGTCAGGTGCTGCAGCTCCCCCTCTCTCAGGAGCCTGGAGTTCACATTTGAACCCTCTGAGATGCCCAGGGGCAGAGCTGCTCCCCCAGAGCCCTCCTGGCGTGCTGGGATCTCTCCCACACCCAGCCAGGCACTCGGGAACCACTGGATGTCCCTTAGAGGGACCGCTGGGAGCAGCTCCTGGAGCATCCCTTCCTCTGTGCACCCCGGAGCTGCTCGGGCACAGGGATGGACCTGTGCTGCCCAGGATTCTCTGGAGCTGGAGGAGACACCTGCCCGCCCTCAGGCCAGGCTGCAGCGCAGTGCCAGCACTGCAGGTGCTCGATAAACACAGTTCCAGGGTTACTATTGTGGCCATTTCCTTTTCCTTCCCCTCATTCAGCTGGTTGGGGTATGTGGTTGTTTTAGGGGATGTGGTTGTTTGGGGGGATGTGGTTGTTTTGAGTGCATTTAACGAGCACACAGAATGAACAATGAAGGCTGCACTGTTCCCAGTACGAGGCAGCCGTTCCCAGGGAGGGCAGCCAGGTTTAAAGCCTGGCAAGAAAAGCCAGAGTTTGGGGGCAGGTGTCCCCCGAGCCTCCTCTGCGCCAGGAGAAACAAACCCCGCTCCTCACAGGGTTTGTGCTCCACACCCTTCCCCAGCCTTGGTGCCCTTGCTCCAGCACCTCAACATCCTTCCCAAACTGGGGACACAGCACTCCCAGCACAGCCTGACGGGGCAGGAATCCCCTCCCTGCTCCCGCTGGCCACACCATCCCGACACCCCCTGTGCCGAGCCGTCCATCCCCAACAGGACAGGCCCTTGTCCCCACCGAGTGTCACCCTCTGGGGAGGTGGCAGGGGCTGCAGGGAATGCCCCCTTACCTGGCAGGCCGAGGAGCTGCCCGGTGCTGTGCTGCCGGGTGATGTGGTGCCAGTAGGCGCTGCGGGGCAGGGGCACCACGGTGCCCAGCGACATCGCCCGCTCGCTCATCTTCAGCTGCAGCTGCAAGGCAGGACAGCAGGTCAGGGACAGGCTGGAGCGGCGTCTGGGACAGCACAAGCGTGGCAAAAACCGGTACTGAGGCAGCCTGAGCTCCCCCCTGCCCCTGCCTGGGTTAGTCTGCGTGGGCACAGAGTGCTGGGTCAGGGCACGCGGCTCTGGGTCAGGGCACACAGCGCTGGGTTAGGGCACACAGCGCTGGGTTAGGGCACACAGCGCTGGGTTAGGGCACGCTGCTCTGGGTTAGGAGGGCACACGGCTCTGGGTTAGGAGGGCACACTGCTCTGGGTTAGGAGGGCACACGGCTCTGGGTTAGGAGGGCACACGGCTCTGGGTTAGGAGGGCACACAGCTCTGGGTTATCTCACACAGCTCTGGGCTAGGAGGGCACACAGCTCCCATTAGGAGCTCACCCTGCCACTGCTCCAGCTCACCTTGGTGCTGCCCCGCTCCCGGGCAAGCCCAGCTGCCCCTGAGGGCAGTCCTAACTCCAGCAGCTGCAACAGAAAGCGGGGCTGAGCTGGGATCCTCCCCGGCCACCACAGGGGCTGCCCAGCTACACCAGCGACTGCCCAGAGCCAGATCCAGCTCGGCACACGGGGAACCGTGCTGGGTGTGTTTCACAAGCTGCTCTCATGAATTATGAAGCATTTTCTGTTCACCTCCCTCCCCTAGAGCCCAGGAACGTGCCAGCTGATGGCACAGGAGTGCAGCAGAGAGCTGCAGCCTCCATCCAGACATGCTGGGAGGAGAGCACAGGGGCTGCCCTGCACTGCTGAGCCCCATCCCACCCTGCCCCGTCCCCACAGGGCTGCCAGCTTCATTTCCTCACCTAATCACAGCCCCTGGTTACTGACATTACACTGAACACATGAGAGCTGACTACTTTAAGGCACTTTTTCTTCCATTAATTCAATAATGTGCAAGCTGGTAAAAATATCTGGATTTTATCATCAGCTTCAGAGTGCAGCTAAAACTCTCCTCGCAAAGCTCAGGGAAACATCAGTTCAAACACACCAAGGCTTCCCTAGACTTTTCTAATTTATGAAGACTATTTTTTCACAAAAGAGTAAGTTTTGCATTTTGGTTTCACAAAACCAGAGGTGAAAGAACCCTTTACAAGAAAATCAGTGTATTTTGGAGCACAACCCCACAGCAAACGCGGAAAAGCAAAGAGACATTTCCAGGTTACTCAGAGGGGCCTTCAACCTCCTCTGTGTGCAGGGACACCTGTGATGGGAAGGTAAAAACCTGAAATTTGGGTTAAAAAACCCCTTTAGTTTAAAACTAAAGCGAAGCAAACCTAGCTCAAGTCCTGTTCTGACACGAGCCACCTCCGCATGAGCTGGATGTGAATCCCTGCCCCAGGCACGTCCCACCTACACCAGGCGGATCAGAGAGCTCCTCTGCGGTGTCCCCACGCACCTCAGCACCACGGGACCTTTCCCAGGCAGTGGCACCCAGCAGGGCACCCTGGGGAGGCCGTGCTCAGCTGCAGGGGTTGTTCTCGGGAGGGTTCATTTGCTGGGGAGCTGGACAGCGAGCTGGGGCAGTTTGAGGATGGTTCTGCTGCCAGCAGGAGTGCAGAACCAACAGGGTGGCTCGGAGGAAAGACCCCAGAGACACAGCCAGAGCAAGGCTAAACAACACCTGATGTAATAACACAGCTCGGCCTCAAGCTCGAAATCTGAATATCCCTGGAGCCCAGAGAGACACAGAGCCCGGCTGAGTATTTCAAACATTTCTGTGACAGACTCAGGGAACTCACATCCAGGGGCACATGGACTCAGCTGAAACCACTGTGTTCTGCTGCTAAACCACAGGACTTTCAGGTCATCAGGAGCATGCTGTTATCCCTCCCTTAGCACTGCAGGGTCTATAAAATTAGATTTAGGGGTTGTGGTGGGACACAGTGCTCATGAAAAAGCTTTTTCAGAGGTTGTGCAGCTGCTGCCTATTGAAATCGACAGCAACTCTGCATCTGCTGAGTCTATGGGCACTTGTAAGATGGAAATTTGACATCATCTGTTAAAGACGTTATTCCACAAACGCAAAGCCAACAAACTCGAGATTGCCTGCAAACCTATTCACTGTCCTTTCAGAACTGATCCCTGCTTTCTGAAAATGAAGTTGTTTTCTCAACAGGTTCCTCCATCACTTCTGACCCTGCTGGGCTACAAATGTTAGTGGAGTCATCCTGACCTAGCCTAGGTTAATTTTAATCTGCTTAATTTAGTCGCTGTTGAGTACTTGTCTCATCTATCCATCTGTCTCCACTGAGACAAATTTAGATATTTTTGAACAAGAACTCCCTTCATTAACTAGAACGAAGAGGTTCTCGGTTTTAAAGAAGAAAGTAAAACGCAGCCAAGGTGGTGTCAGATGATGTTTCACAGGGAAAGGGCAAACCAGCAGCACCGCTGGCTGCAGGTGAGCGCTTCTCATGTTTCTGAAAGAATCAAGCAGAGTGTCAAGCTCTTCCCAGGGAACCTGTCTGATTCTTCCCAAACCATCCTCGGAGCACAGACACCACTTAGCAAGTGGAAAACTGAGCAGGAGCCTCATTTTGCAAACAGACTGATGAGAAATGCTTCCAAACAAACTCACGGTGCTGGTTAATCAAAGGAAATGAATGAGACTGTGCACTGACAGGAGCTGATTTTCTCTGATCTTATCTTTCTATTGATAACTCTGTACCCACAGACATCGAGGACTCTTTCCCTGCTGCTGTTATCCTTGAACAGAACTCCAGTTTTACATATTGCCCTAAATTTTATAATCAAGCAGAAAATAATAGTAATAATAGGAAGAAAGGAAGGAGGAGGAAGGAGGAGGAAGGAGGAGGAAGGAGGAGGAAGGAGGAAAAGAAAAAAGAAGAAGAAAAAGAAGAAAAAGAAGAAAAAGAAGAAAAAAGAAGAAAAAGAAGAAAAAGAAGAAAAAGAAGAAAAAGAAGAAAAAGAAGAAAAAGAAAAAGAAAAAGAAGAAAAAGAAGAGGAAAAAGAAGAAAGAAGAAGAAAGAAGAAAAAGAAGAAGAAAAAGAAGAAGAAAAAGAAGAAGAAAAAGAAGAAAAAGAAGAAAAAGAAAAAGAAGAAAAAGAAAAAGAAGAAAAAGAAGAAAAAGAAGAAAAAGAAAAAGAAGAAAATAATCAGAATCCCCCTGAAGCAGCACAACTTTGGCTGATGCCCAGTGTGGAATCCGAATCCCAACCCCAATCCCCATCCCAGCAAGGTCCATACCATGGAATTCTTCACGCTCTGCAGCAGCCGCTCGTGCTGCTCTGCTATGGCCAGGGCAGCCGAGTGAACCTTCTGGTAGATGGCTTCCCCATCCCTGGTCTGAAAGATGAACAGCCCCTCTCCCGTGTCACACATCCTGCCAAGGCAAGAGCACAGCGCATCCACGTGGGAGATGGAAGTTTCCAGGTCTCCACCAACCAGCAAAACCTCCCTGTGCTGCTCTGAAAGTGCCACTGCGCGAGGAAACAAAGGTGGCTGAGGAGGGAACAAAGTTATCTCCACCCCTCTGCCTGCGGCTCTGTGCAGCCCTGGTGCCACTGACTGTGCCAGGCCCGGTTTGTGTTGCTCTCTCCGCACAGACTCAGCGCTCCAGCACAAGCGCCAAAGCTCTGGAGAGTTCCTGCACAAGACCCAGTTATTTTATATTTAGGCTCTATCTGGAATCTGTGGCAGGTAGGATTAATTTGGCTTCGCCCCTTGGACTTTTAATGAGTTTTGCAGACTTTTGTCTTCCCTTTGAAACAATAAATACAAATCCTCGGCGGCCCAATTGCACTGTCCTGTCACGGCTAATGCATGATCAGCCAAAGGAAAATGTGTTCCTTTCCCCTCCCCAGGAGGGGAAATCCTGCACTGAGATGGAGGATGGAAATTCAAGTGCCTCCCCCTTTCCAGGTGAGTTAATTGTGTGATCTGCTTGCCTTTCACTGTTGTAATTCTCTAATGTGCTTATCTCAAATTTAACACCTCCAATATCTCCTCAAAACGATTTGATGGTTCAGTTCAATATCGCTCCAGCTTCACCCAAAGCCTTCAGCGTGTCACCCCTGAGCTGGAGCAGCAACACCTCTAAAACAAGGAATTCCATTCAGCTTTCTTATAAATCCATTTGCCAAAATGATCAGCAGAAAACAGGAGTTCCTTCATTACTTTCATTTGCTTTTGGGAAACAACTTGGCACCCACTGCCCTCGACATCCAACTCCACTTCTCCTGATAAAAACTCCTCAACTCTGTGCCCAGACCTCGTACAGACTCTGGGATGATGTTCACCTCTTCTTCCCAGGTCTTTCCATCCAAATCTCTGCCTCGTTGGCTGCTTTGTTTAAGAACAGCTCCAGACAGTGCCGTCAAACACTGTCAGCCTGCACGCTGCATCCCTTGGGATAGCTCAGCTCTCCCACGCCCTTCAGGCACTTCAGCAACTGCTTCCATTCAGCTGGCATGAAGAGGGCTTTTATTTGGGTTTCTATTTGTTCCAGTATTTTAACTGAGGTTTATATTTGTTTCATTATTTTAATTGGATTTTTTGGGGGGGGGTTGTATTTGTTTCAGTATTTTAATTGGAAGCGGTTTTTTTGAGTTTGTATTTGTTTCAATATTTTAATTGGGGTTTTTTTTTTTGCTTGAAGGGGTCCAGACTGGCCTCTGGCTGAAGATCAGCTCCCTTATCCTTGGAAACCCTTTGGAAATGGTCCAAGTACCCCCGGGAAGGCAAAGCAAGAGAACAAACTCCCACCTACCTCCCTGCCTCGAAGGTGAACCAGGCTGGGTCCCGCCCGTAGCGCCGGAGGGCACTTAATGGCCAAGAGACGAGTTTGACTCTGGGATTCTGGATGTCCCAAAGACAGATATTCTCAAATGTTATCTGCAAGGTACATTCCCCATGCACATCTAAATTAGGGGATGGCATCAAATACACATTGAATCTCTCTGGGAGAAAAACAAAAGGTTAGTCTAAAATCCCTGCCCAGCAAACGTGGAAGTCATTCAAGGAATTTCCTATTTTCCATCTCTAACACATGATCTCATTTCCACTTAAGAGCATTTCATTCCCACACAAAGCATTCCTTCCAGTAACTCAATAAACTCCATGGCTGGGGCAGCCAGATGCTGCACCCAGAGGGCACCAAATATTTGTGTGTGCACTCAGAGCCTGAGGAGAGCTGCACCAGCACGAGGCTGATATTTGCAAACAGCTCATCAAACTGTGTGCATGAATAAACACATTGCTTGTGCAGGTAACGAGCTCATCTGCATAGGAAAGTGGAGTAGCCACGGGCGCAGGTTTTGCATGCAATTACTGTTATTTATTATTCTCTTTACACAGCCTCAGTCACTGACATCACACCAAAAAAAACCAAACAACAGATAATTCCCATCTCCAAGAGCAACTAATTCATCTGAGAAAGAGAAGTGCTACTCCAAAATAATTCTAGTTAACTTATTTATTATCTCTGGTAGCAACTGAAACCAAAAGCCAAAAATAAACCCCCAACCAACCAAAACCAACCCCCCCCCAAAACAGGAAGGAGGGCTTGGAAAAATAGTCTTGCTCCTCTTTATTTCCAATATGCGTACGTACAGTCTAAAAGGCTCAAAAATAAAGCAATTCACAATTCAATAGGTCAATATTTCTGTACCTACCACTCTGCTCCCTCTCTACTCCGGATGCCAACAAGTCGGGCTCTCCAAGGCTAATGTCATTAATTCGTGTTCCCAGGCACTCCATCTGCAGCACCTTGCACCACTCATCTGCCTCAAGCTCTGTGTAAATGCCCAGAAAATCTCCGTGTAGGTACATCAGATTCATCATTTCACAGTCATGCTCAGAGCTTTTCTAAGCAGTGTCACCGTTTTACCCACCTGACTCACAGGCAAAGGTTTTGGAGGTGTCATCACTGAAATAAATGCCCACAGCGTGTTTCTTTGTGCTTTTTGGCAGCCTCGAGATATTCTTCACGTTATTGAGCTCCGTGACCTGGAAAAGCACGATTTGGGATTTTAATGAGGAGCTTGGGAAGGGATCTGTCCATTCCTGACTGGGCAAGGGGAGGAGAGAAGGGAAAGGAGGGAGAGAAAGGTGGGACAGCATCAGCAGGCTCTGAACCTCCGCGATGGCTCCCGAGCAAACGCAGCCTGGCCAGGAATCACCTCGGAAATTCCACGGGAAGCCCCCGGGAGATGCAGCAGCCGCGTCCTCCAGGTCTCTCACCTCCAAACATCGCCACCCCAACGGGGATTTTAGCCAAGAAAAAGGTGGAACCAAAGCTCCCTCCAGTCTGAGCAATATTCGCACGAAGGGCACGAGAAAAACCAACCTGGTGCAGCAGAACCAGAGAGAGGAGAGATGGAAACCTAAAGGATTCGCCCATGCGGAGCTCCAGCACTCCCAGTTCCAGCATAGCTTCCAGCAGTGAGGAAAAAACAATGGTGAAAAGCTGCTCTCTGCTTTATTTTTTTTTTTGAGAGAAAGCTGAGGATTTGTTAGAATGGTCCACTTCAAAAAAGCAAAAATAAAATCACAGTTTGCATTATCAGAAAGTGTTTCAGCGTTAAAGATTCAGACTTGTAAACACAGATTTCTGTTGTTTGGTTGCCAAAAAATGATTGGAAAAACAGCTTTTATACCCAAAAAATTGTAACATTTGGTATTACCTTGTATACAGCTTTAGTAAATACATAACACAGTGGCTGCATATTTCTAACATGCACCTTTCACCCTCACAGCCCATGAGTAATGCTCTGAAATTTGGCTGAGGAGGAATTCTTCTTTATTTAAATTAATCACACTTCCAAGCAAGACCCCGGAAAAGCTTTTTCTGCTGTGAATGGGGGGAACAAAGAGCAACATGGACAACATCTCCCCAGAAATTATAAATACCAGAGCCAATGTCCAGAAATTCATTCCATGGGCAGCAACAGAAGGATCATCCCACGGGGAACACACGAACCTTCAGCAGAGCAGCCAAATTTGGAACTCAGGTTTCTCCAGCCTCCAGGTTGAAGACTTTGAGAAGTGTCAAAATGAGATTTGATAATTTGGCTTCATTCTGCACAAGCTTTTTTGGTTTTTTTCCCCCCCTCTTCCAGGAAGTGCTGTGATGGGAGCACATCCCCGAGTGCTCATCAGAGCCCAGCTCAGTGCTAAATACAAACCTGCCAGGACCCAGCCCCCGGGACACGGCAGGGCAAGCACAAACTGCCAAGTTCCACTCCAAGATATTTTTCTCGGACGCCAAGAAAGAATTCGAATGCAAGGGGAAATAAAACCAGGTTTTTCCCCATTCAGGACAGCAACCTTGACATTTAGGCCGAGCACATCTGCGTTTCCTGCAAGGGAATGTCCTACTCACCTCCAGCCCTGAGACTGCCAGAGCGGGCACAACTCACACCTTGGAAATGAACCACTTAGGCCAACTTGGAATTTTGCTCATGGGAAGCTCCTGTCTGAGGGTCCCTGCTGGATATCCCAGGGCCTGCCGGTGGCCAGAGCAGCCCTGAGGGTGCTGGCACAGGGCTCAGGGTGCTCAGCAGCACACACAGATGGACAGCCAGGCACTCTGGCACTCCCTGAAGCCAGGGCCATGAGCGGCTCCATGCAGAGGAGTGGCTGGAATCCAACTTTTCAGCTTCCACGCCTTCCATCCTGGGCACAACCTCGTGGCACCCAATTCCCGTGCCTGGAGAACAACACTCCACAAGCACCTGGTGGCATTTCACAGAGCAGGGCCTCAAAGTCTTCTCCTGCACCTCCAGATCTCCTGGTGATACCTGAGCTGCCCAAGCTGCCACCAAAGCCTGTCCCTGTGAGGGGTGACAGAAAAAACAACCCAGGAGCTGCCCCTGCCCTGCCCCCTGACCCAGCACAACCCTCACGCTCCTCCCAGAGCTCCACGGTGAGGTTTCCCTCAGCAGCACACACAGATGGGCAGCCTGGCGCTCCCTGAAGCCAGGGGCACAAGTGGTTCCCTGCCCAAGAGCGGCTGGAATCCAAATTTTCAGCTTCCACGCCTTCCATCCTGGACACAACCTCGTGGCACCCGATTCCCGTGCCTGGAGAACAACACTCCAGAAGCACCTGGTGGCATTTCACAGAGCAGGGCCTCAAAGTCTTCTCCTGCACCTCCAGATCTCCTGGTGGCACCTGAGCTGCCAGCGAGGCCGGGGTCACCTTCACCTCTCCCAGTTCCGGGGATATTCTCCCCTCTGGCACGATCCAGAGCTTTATCCAAGGGGCAATTCCTGCTGCCAGCGCTCCCAGGGGAGCAGCCCTGTGGAAGAGGCCGGACGCCTGACCCGCTGTGCCACCCAGGCAGGCCCTCCCCAGCCCGGCTGGCGGAGCAGCCTCCCTGCTGCTTGCCCTGGCACAGCAGATGGTGCCACTTGTCTGGCACATCCTGCTGGAGCTCACACTGCCGGGGCGGCAGCCTGCAAACACCCCCACGCTCCTGGCACCCAGCCACCAGCAGGCACCAAACACCTGCAAATATTTGAGGCTGAAGTTTTGCTTATTTTTTCTCCTTTTTCTTTTTTTTTTTTTTTTTTTTTTAAGTNTTTTTTTTTTTCATTTTAAAATAATTCTCCTCCTGCCGGGCTCTTGCAAAACAAGTGTTTTCATGGGTAGTTTAATCCATGTAGGTTTTGTTTATTTGAAATCAGGAACTAATGTACAGTTAGCAAATGAATTCTAAAATGGAGGGTAAACCACAAATATCAGACCCCAGATAGCATTATCAGAGAAATCATAAAGAACTGTATTTTGTTAAGGGTTAAAGACCTCCCTTTGCATATTTCCCCCCTTCTTTTTCCTTTCAGGCCTCCCTTGGATTAAGATGCCAATCCATATCACTGAAATGCATCTGATTAGATTAAAAACTACAATACTTGCAGAGCTGTGTGGTGAGAGAGTTCTAAACCAGGACCAGGGATGAATCAATCAGTCATTTCCCAGCTGGCAGAACAAGCAGAGCTTCAGCCTGACAGATCCACTCAGCCAAAATTCTTCCACCTCTCCCATTCCCATCGAAAACATGCCAAAAAAGCAGCTTCCTGCAAAACGGGCCTCAGAATTCCAGCTATTGTTTGAATTAGAGTATAATTGTCAAATATGGGGAGCGTTTCAGAGCACAACACAAGGGATAATGTTTATTGCCTACACAACTGCCACACTCAATGGTTCCCAAGCACTTTGGGTTTTACTCTTAATTAAGGATTCCTGGCTCTGTCTGAGCTCACTGAAAAGCTCACTGCCCCATGATGAGAACAGATAAAACACTTCCCAGGAAACCCCAGGGGAGCATTTAATGGAAAAGGTTATTGCTCATTCCTGCTTGTAAGACCTGCCTGCACACCTCTAACCTGCTAAATAACAGGTCAAATTTTATACAGAATCATGGAAGGGTTTGGGGTGGAAGGGACCTTAAAGCCCATTCAGTTCCACCCCTTTCCCTTCTCCTCCTTCTCTTTTCTCTCTTCTTCTCTTTTCTCTCTTCTTCTCTCTTCACTTTTTTCTCCTTTCTTCTCTTTTCTCTCCTCTCATCTTCTCTCTTCTCCTCCCCTCTTCTTCTCTTTTCTCTTCTCTTTTCCCTTCTCTCCCTCACAAACATTCCACAAGCCTCGCTGGGTGGAATTTCAGTGGAGACACCAGAACACCCTGAAAAGTGCCTTTAATCCTCTGGAAGCCTTGCACCGGACGCCTCCCTCACAGCTAAGTGATGGCATTCACTAAAACAAATGTTCAACAGCTCGGTATTAGCACAGTGGTCAGACTTGAGACAGTTAATTTGCTACCGATGCAGTTTTGCCTGGAAAACAATTACAAGTTCCACAATCCAATTTTCCAAATGGATTATTCCATAACCAGACAGAAAGACTGTTTAAATGACTTCTGCTGTTTCAAGGCAAGATTAATACAATGGGATTAAAACTTAGAACTCCTCGAGGACTCGGTGTATTCCTGTCAGCAGGGTGCAATTAGTTGGGTTTTTATTGGGAGTGTTCAGGATTCTTCTGGCACATCACAAAGTCAAAAGAAGTAAGAATTTCCTCCTTCCCCCAGCAGTATTTTGTTCAAGCACGTGGCAATTTGTGGTTGCTTATTTATGTTTAGCAAGTGAAAAATCAGACAGTCACCTGAAAATCCACTCTCTGTGTAGATTTTGTAGCCTGGATCCTAATTATTTTCCCTCCCTTGTGGGACCAAAGGAATTAAGTGGGCAATGTGCTTTGTGTATGCAATTCCCAGTTCACTCCATCAGCTACAGATGACTGTTCTCACATGACCTTTATTTCAGGACACTGTGACCTTTCCACTTCTAAAAAACAGAGCGAGACTAGAAAGGATTTAAAGGTTAATATTAGACCCAAAAAAGTGCTTATTTCAGGTCTTCCAGCGATGAGGATGTCAAAGCTCAGAGCTGCAGACAAGGACACACTCAGATGCAAACAAATGGGGACTCTCCAAAATAGCAGAACCACCACTAAGGCACTGCTGGGGACCCAAAATTCAGATAGAGAACGAAAGGAGCTGCTGCCCAGCCTCAGCCTCAGCCCCAGGGACTGGTGCCACCACGGTGCCACCACAACCAAGCCCTGCCAGCCCTTCTGCACCCATAAATCAAAGGAACACAGCGTTTTAATCCATCCCAGGCAAAAAGAAAGCCTCAGAAGGAAACACTTGAGTGAAGGAGGCAGGTGCTGTTGAGAAATCAGCTCCATTCATCACTTTCCTTTTCTACCCTTTATGGTTTTATGATGGATTAAACCTCTCCCGAGACTGATGGGCTGAGTGAGGCCTCCTCAGCGTTTCCTTAAAGTTAACTCTACCTGGGCTCTGGAGTGGTTCTCAAATGCTGCTTTCAGCAGCATTTGAGAACCACTCCAGAGCCCAGGTAGAGTTAACTTTAAGGAAAAAATTCTTATTTCTTTTGACTTTGCCATGTGCCAGTAGAACCCTTAATACCCCAATAAAAACCCAGCTAACTGCATCCTGCTGCCAGCGAACTCCTGAGACCCCGGCGATGTGCGGGTGAGGTTCTGCTCTCCTCTGCCACCCCCAACCTTGGATTCATCAGCACGGGCTCATGGCAGACTCGTCACCATCACAGGTCTGCCTAGGTTTTGGTTTCGGGGGTTTTTTTATTCAGGATTAACTTCCTCTGTCCCCGAGTGACAGCGCCAGAATTGTCACAGCAGAGCCTCTCCACGCCACGCTCAGCAGAGCAGGGACCACCCCAGACCTCTGCACAACGGCTTGAGTGCCAAAACCCCACCAATATTATAAATAAAAAGCAGGTGACAAGCAGTGAGTGTTGAAGACTCTGCCATATTCTTCGCTGGGTGTTTTTATCAATAATTAACTGTGGTTTTTATAAGAATGGTTCAGCTACAGCCCAACACAGAGCAGCAGGAACATGCTCTTTTTTCTCTTTTGCCAGCAGCTCATATTTAATACTTTTAGAATCTCCATCATTCACCACGTTTGAATTTCACACATTTACAATTTAATTCACAAATTAAAGGCTCATTTAAAAAAAAAACCCACCTCATTTCTATCCACCTGTGCTCTTTGTAAATGAGCACATTTTGTCCAGAAATGCCATTTAATATTCATTAGCTCCCTCTCAGTGAGGTTTGTTAAAAATAAACGGGACCTGTCAGCCTGGAGAGCTGATGACTCTAACCCAGGGAACAGCCTCACTCAACAGCCCTGGTTTCAGTTCCCTCTCTGCCTGAGAACATTCTCAAAATCCAAATGAATCCCAGAAAGTCAGAAGTTTTTCCACTTTCCATCAGCCAGAGCCATCCCTGGGAGTGTCCAAGGCCACGCTGGACAGGGCTTGGAGCAACCTGGGATAGGGGAAGGTGTCCCTAAGGTAGAACTGGATGATCTTTGAGGTCCTTTCCACATGATTGGCAAAGTTCTGACAAAAAACACACAAAATTTGTGTGTAAATCCCCAGGGACTGATTTTGGAGCTTGATCATCACTCATTCCTGTCAAATCAGCTACTGGAGAAACCCAGAAATCAAATTTATAGGAGAAGCAATAGTTTGAAATGAAGTAACTGTTAAGTGGAGACTAAGCTCGGTCTGAAAACGAAAATCCCTCCCAGCTAGGGAGGCTTTCCATGGCGCTTGAGTGTGCAGATCCAGGCTGCTGGTGGGTTAAACACCTGCAAATAGGTGCTGACCTACGGAATTTCGTGAAAGCAGAGAAGAAATTCCAGTTTCATTTAGGTTCCTCTTGGATTTCATATCCATAACCCAAGGTGCTGCTCATATAGTGCATTAATAGAGTGGAAGAAACACAGATTTGCATCAATAATTGACAGAGCTATAATAATAAAAATGCATTGTTTCACACAGAGCTGGAAGTTCTTACACACACTGTGCAGCCCTCACACAAAACAGGAAAAAAACCCTCATTACTTCTGAAACTTCCTTAATATAAATCTGAATGAACTATTTCTGGGCCTGACGTGTGAGAAATAGCCACGGGTTTTATGACCAATCAATTACAGATTCCATGGCATGCAGACAGGATTCAGGGGCAGGATTCCCTCAGGATCTCCTCCTACAAGTCTGCCACAGTGAGTGCAGAGCTGCCTCAAGCTCCTGGGAATTTACGCCCATAATTCCCAACCTTCGGTTTTTGCTGACAATTCTTATGAATTAAAAGGTTTCCTACTTCCCCCTCCACACCCAGGAGAACGGCACACGGGAATTCTCCGGTGAGCAGGAAACGTGCACATCCTTCCAGAGCACTGGCTGGAGGGAAAGTCTCCATTCTTTTAAAACCATGAATTTAGCAGAGGTTTCCACACCACGCCCGTGCCGTCCCTCCTGCCTGCAGCTGGCTCCTGTCCTCCCACAGAGGCAAAATCCCAGTAAAGTGGGAACTTCCGAGCGCTTTCTGAATCCCCGTGTTCCCTGGGGTGGCTGTTACTGCAAATACGAGGAGCAGGAGCCACTGGAAGGTATTTCAGACGTGATTTTAAAGGGCTGAGGAGAGGAAAGGCCAAATGCTTTAAAAATAAAGTCATTTTCCACTTGCTTAGCAAGATTTTCGCTGCAAAGAACATTTACTCTGACTGCACTGAACAAAAGCACACACAAGTGGGTTTAGGACCTTAAGAGTTAAAAAAGTCCCAATTTTCAGGCCAACTAATACACAAAACTTTAGATTTTACCCTTGATATTACATCAGATAATACCAGTTTGAGAGAACCTTGTGCCTTACCTTGTGGTAGCATCTGAAGTAAGCAGCTCGTTCATCTGAGAACTTCTCCAGCCTCTTCGGGCCTTTGCTTGAAGCTTTTTTGAACACTAACCAGCATCTCTGGTAAATCTAGAGACACAGAAAAATAAACTTGGCATCTTCACTGGCCTGAGCATCACCAATACTCACAGAGGAGTTAAATCCTCAATCAGCTGTGGACCCTCAGAAGTTTAGGGAGAACACAAACCCAAGCTGGTGGGGAGCTACACCCTATTTCTTTGGATCCAGCCAGCAATTCCTGTGAGAGAGGTGCCACTCTGTGTGTGCTGTGAGTAAGGGTAACACAGGGGAGCAGGAACTGAGGCACTGACAGTGAAAAAAGCAGATTATAGAGCTGCAAAACCCAGGGCCGTTCTGTCGTTTTGCTCCCAGGGTCGAACTGAATTTAAACTCAAGTCATTTGGGGCAGATTTGGTGCGGAGTGGTTTTAAAAACGCCTTTCCAACCACAGCACGAAGCCACTTCATCTCTCCAGCTCCTGCCACCATTCCTTGCAACCTTCCCAGCCATGCCTTAGTTCTGGAGCACCCTCTGCCGTGCCCCTGCGTTCAGAGCCACAGCTCTGAGCTGAGCTCAGGCTGCCTGCAGACAAGGCAGGGATTACCAGCCTTGCCAACTCTTCACAGCCCACACTTCATCACTTCCAAAGTAACACCTGGCAGCTTCGAAATAAATCAAAACTGCCACCAAAATTAGTGTGACTTCAAAAGAAAAAAAAAAAAATAATCAGACCAGCCATCAGCAAGGCACTCACAGCACAAATTCAGTGGGGTGAGCAGTGATGGGATCCATCCCCACATCTCACTGCCCTGCAAAGGCAGCTCCCAGCAGGAAAACAACTCCATCCTCTGACCCCTGGTGGGTCAAAAAACCCTTACGTCCATGAAAAGTAGCTATAAGTCCATTTCCCCACCCAAAAGGGGTTGTTAACTGACTGGCTGTGCTTCTTGCACAAATTTTAAAGCTGTCCCTCCCAGCTTTTTCATTTTTCCCACCCCATCCCTCACACAGACCCGCACACTCCTGGCCCACGGGGCTGCAGGAGCATTTAGGTTATGGCTGGGCTGCTCCCGTGCCAGGCACCAGCTGAACTGATCACGATTTTCTTCCCATTTTCCAGCTTTTCAGCCACTCAGCGTGCTCTGTTTAACGCCAGGGTTTGAATTGAGCTGCTCTGAGATCCCTGACCACAGTGACAGCTCACACCAAAGCCACAACTTAAACACGCGCCTGCTTCTGCTGGGACAGACTTTGTACATTTGCCTGCTGAGAATTTGGTTTGCTGGGCCAACGTCGTCTCCTCACACCTGACAAGGAAAAAAATCTCCAGAACCCCACCCAAAAGAGACTGTCAAAAGTTTGAGTATTCAGTCCTTTTGCCTTTCAAAATGCTGTAGAGTTTGAACTTTAGCAATTAGAAGCCCAAAGAAGAGATGGTAGTCATTAGCTGTTGTACTTATAAACAGACTCAGAAGAATATCCTCACTTGAAATCTGCTTAAAGCCTTCAAAACTGGGATGGTGGAGACATCAGGAGTGGGCACTGTCAGCACTGTCCCACCTCTGTGCTCTCAAAGCACACAAAACTCACCCAGCACCACCTTCAGGGAGCATAAACCACAGGAAACCCTAAACCTCCAGCAATAAAGCAATAAAAGAGGTGGTTTTTAAAGCTCCCTTCCCATCAAACCATTCCATGAGCCTATGAATAATTTGGCAGCACTGGAAAGTTTCCAGTGCCACGCCTGGGACAGAGAGTTAATCCCAGACTTTGTTCTGAGCTCCACCATAGAGCAAGGAACGAGGTCTGTTGTAGTGCCTTTTCTCTGCCCCGGCTAGCAGGCTCTGACTTCGGGCACCGGACGCTCCCCACGTGCTCCGGGGAGGCGGCCAGAGGCAGCTCACAGCTGGACGGCACCGAGGGGATAAAGGAGCGAGAGGGGTCTCGGCTTGGAGTTCATAGGTTTTATTGAGGGGAAGAACTCCAGAGGCCAAAAGACCTCACAAAATGAGGGTCCAAGGCTTTTATAGGGGAAGGTACAAGGGTCAGAGGGATACTTCAAACAGACCAATGGGAAAGGTACGGGGAGGGACAAGAGTACAGGAGGCCAATGGGGTACACAGCAACTCAGAATTCTCTAGAACAAAACCATACAAGGAATAGAGCATGCATATTCAGGGAGATTACATCATGTGGGGTAGGGACAAAGGAGTCACAGCACAGCGCAGGGCCCTACTAGGAAATATGGCTCAAAAGGAGGCCACCAGAGAGGTCCTCGGTGCCACCACGGTCAGGGCTGTGTCAGTGCTCCAGGCTGAAGGCACTGGTGGCCTGAGCTGGCTGTGCAGCCACAGCTGATTGCCAGCAGCACCAAGCACCAGCCCCACACGCTGCCAGGTGCCGGTTCCATCAGGGACACTGAGCTCGCTCATCCCTCAAATCACCACTTTGGCTGCTGCTCCGTGGATGGGAATCAGCCGGAAGCGGGGCTGTAATAACCTGCGCTGCAAACACCGCGCTGGCAGGGATTAGAGAATCCCAACAGCAAATGGGGCTCTGATGTGCTGGGAGAGCACGAATAGCTGGAATTTGCATAACACCTGAAACCCACAAAGTTTCCCCTCTGAGATCTTCTGAGAAAATCCAACCCAGGATTTAATTCAAGTATCAAAAAATTAGCATTTACTCCTCATGGCCTCTGCTGAAAATTTCAGCTTGAAGGAGCCCATGGAGCAGGTAACAACACGGAACCCCAGGGAAATATCACTGCTGATTGGGAGGTGGATCACCCAGCTCCCAGAGAGGCGCTGCATGGCCAAGGTCACGTCAAGTCAGTTCTGTTTTTGGCTCCAGAGATCATCTGATATAAATCATTAGCGCAGCTGAAGTGACTTCACAGGAATGATGCAATGTGAGGCTCGGGATTCCTGCCCCTCCGAGCTTCCCAAGCAGCCAGGAATGCCCAGGAATGCCCATCCCTCCTTGGGGCTGGACAGAGACTGCAGCAAAGTCTGGGCTCAGCTGGAACCAGACCTTCGAACCCACCCCATTGCCCCCTGCCATGGGCAGGGGCACCTTTCCCTGCCCCAGGGTGCTCCAAGCCTGTCCAGCCTGGCCTGGGACACTCCCAGGGATGGATCTGGCTGAGGAAAGTGAAAAAAATTCTTCTGATTTTCTCAGCTTTGGGGTTTAGGAATATTCTCAGGCAGAGAAGGAAGCTGAAACCAGGGGTTGATGTCTTGCATGATGACCCAAACCCTGGAGCATCCTGGAAATGAGCGTGGGAGGCACTCACCTCCTCAGCTGAGCAAAAGATCACCAAGGGCTGGATTTCCAAGTGCCTAAAATGCTCTGTCTTGTACATGAAACACAAATTATTCCACACAGTAAGAACAGAATAGAATATTCCACATGATAAGAAACAAAATATTTTAATTTAGAAGCTAAAATCTGAATTTCTTTGCCCCAGCCCTCACTATTTTTGCTCAGGAACCACGCTAAAAAGCCATCTGAAAATGGCCAAGTAGGTAGAAATTGGAGGGGGAAGGTTGTTTCTCAGATCTTGAGGCAGGGGGGTTAAAACTGGCTGGTTTTAAAACTAAGATATGTGGCTTCCACCACGCCCCAGGAAAGCAGAGCTATTTTATTACCAAAACAAACAATCCCACCCTT
Source organism: Oriolus oriolus (assembly GCA_013400235.1). Classification (NCBI taxonomy): domain Eukaryota; kingdom Metazoa; phylum Chordata; class Aves; order Passeriformes; family Corvidae; genus Oriolus; species Oriolus oriolus. The sequence continues at coordinate 155,878 of VXBT01010694.1, forward strand.
GTTTGTTTGTTATTTCAGAGGGGTCTAGAGGTCACAAACAGCAGCACGAGTCTCATCTGGCAAATTTCTCCTCTGAGAAGGAGGGAACCTTCAGGGGAAGCTGCCCTGGTTTATTCCTCTGTTGTGTTTTTCTGCACTTTGCCCTAAACAAAGAATCCCGATGAGCTGCATTTACAGGGACACTGAACTCGCTGTCAAATAAACACAAACTCTGCTTTTTTCCAAAGCAGGAGCTGCGAGCTCTCTCCTGCAGCTTGGGATGCCTTCCAGAAACCCCGGGATATTGCCAGGAATTTGCTTTTTGTGCCTCTGGTAACCTCTAGAAACAGATAAACCAGTAAAGGCACAGCACAACACCTGAGAAATTCCTCAGTCTCTTCTGAAATTTGCCTTTTTCTTTCCTTTTGTAGGAAAAAAAAAATGCTGCCACTTTACCCAAGGCTGGTAGGAAGCTCACACCCCGAAGGCTGCAGATGGAAAATCATTTGAGTTGGACTTTGGTAGGGCTGGAATTCCAGGTCCAAGGTCCTTCCAAAGGGAGTTCTTCCCACAGGCAACCAGCCAGGGTTTGGATCTTCATTCTTCTATTAAAAAAAAATGCTGTAATTTGTCACTTCCGAGCCAAAAGGTGGGAAATGAGCCCTGAAATCATTTTCAGTTCAAAGGCAATTTGTGAGGGGACGGGATCTAGAATTCTGCTGTGCTTCTAGAGAAACGAAGCTGTGCCAAGAGAGACAGATTGCAGCTCCTTTATTGCATCCCCTCCCCTCCCCAGCCGTGCCTGAGGCAGCAGATCCCATCAGGAAGCTGTTCCCCAGGAAAGCTGGAGAGCTGCTTCCCAGGAACGAGCCCTGGGTACCCACAGGTCTGGTTTATCTCTAGTCTGAACGGGACTGTGAGACCCTAGAAAAGACCCCACCACCTCTCCAGGAGTTCACAAACTATGTAATTGGAATGATTTCCTCCATTCAGTTACGGCTTGCCTCTCCTTTTCCTGCCCATGCCCGCATCCCCCCACACTGGCAGCTTGCTCAGCCCTATTTCACCCTGCAAAGCCACAAAATAAGTGTGGAACAATTACAAATAGATGAATCACTGGGAAGAATCCCACGGCTGTGAACGTCTCTAACTGGAATTGTGTTCTGCAGGACTTAAATGATCCCTGTAGAGTGGATCAGTGGCTGTGTAAAAGCAGCAGCAGAGTTGCCCACGTGCTGTCTGCAAAGCCATCCCTGCTCTTGGCAACAAGACAATTTCCCTGTCCCAGAATACCCATTCCATGTGCTCAGAGCAAGGCACATTCCCTGTGATCAGCCCGTGATGGCTGCATCAATCAAGGCTGGTTTGCATCCAGCTATTTCCTTCTCCTGGGCACTAAAGAAAATAATCTCGATTTTTCCTTCCCCCCGAGAACACACTCGGGGAAGGATAAACCTCACTCCTTCCCCTCATTCAGGCTGCAGCTCCACCAGCAATACTGCACATGAGAGTCCTCCACAGCTGCTAACAGGGAACGAGGCTGCAATCTTGTCTCTGATTGCATCCAGAATGCACAACATTGCTCACGACTGCAGAGGTTTTTTCCCCAAGTTACAAACCCAGCCCTGGCACTGGCCAGGACTCGCTGCGAGGCCGGAGCGCACAGAAATGCCTGCAGAGCTCCAGGAATCTGTGCACCTTCAACTCCTGCTAACGCGAGTCACAACACATTCCTATTGCTCTGAAACATCAGGCATTTTAATCAGCCTTTTCTCTTCAAAAACTCTCCCCTCCCGACTGGAATTACATCAGCCAGAAGTGGGATTTTTGTTAATGGTTCAGGCTCAAAGCCACTCCTCCAACCTCAGCTTCAAACACCCGAGAGCTGGATGTGAGCCCACAGATGCATTCTCACTTGACACAGAAATCAGAAGGCAGATTTGTTCTACATCTTCATTTATTTGGGGTTTTTTGGTCCTTCAGGACTACATGGGATTGATTCCACAGAGAAGATTCACTGCCAAACCCCCCTGAGCAGCTGGAAGCCTGGGACAGCCCTGGGCTCCTCGGGACAGGAGCTCCTGTTTATTTGGGTTTTTTCCTTTGAGTTGGAGGAACGGACTAATATTGACTTGAAGAAACACTGAATAAAACGAGGATTCCAGAGCCCATATTTCCCTGGTAGAATTCCCTTTCCCGCTGGCTCCTGCAGTGCTCCTGCACTTTTCCACATTAGTTCAGATGGACAAACCCAGCTCGTGTTAATTTCTCCTGTCCCAGCTGAGCAGCCCTAATTAAAGACAGAGTTCAGGAGTTCATTCACATTTAGGTAGCTCCAACCTCGAGAAAGCTGCATTAAAAATGTCTACAAAAGCTTAGCAGCACAGCCTTAATTTGCACTCCTCCGCTGAACAGGGAAGAGCCACTTGTGTTTCCCCACGAGCGCGTGCCAGGAGTCTGCCACTCCATGGGATGAGTTAATTCAGAACATCAGCAAACATCCCCCCTCACCTTCCTGGAGACATCACTGGGAACATCAAGAGGAAATTTCCCTTTGCCAAACACAGAGCATTCATTGATAATTCCCCAGGCAAACGTTACCTGGCAAGGAAAGGGACGATTTAACCTCCTACGCTGACATTACTGGGGAGAAACACCCCTCATGTTACCCTACTGATCTTCTGGATTGAAACAAGTGACATTATTATCAGCAAAACAAAAAAAAAAAAAACCACAAATATTCATTTCAACAGCTTGAACTCTCACTGGTATTTCTGACAGCACTTGATGAAGTCAGACAAAAAGATAATGGAACAGTCCATCATCTTCCACGGCATTCCTAAAGCTACACAAACACCAAATTAAGATGTCAGCCTCAAATTAAGATGTCAGTCTCAGGAGCAGCCCTTGCATCTGCTACTTTCTTTCAAGTGTTTCCACAGCCACTGCAAAATGTTATTTATCCCTGATCTCACCCCAGGGCAATGCCCATGAGCAGCAGCGGGAGAATTTATTTCCTCCACACTGGGAAAGGAATTGATGATGAAAAGACATCAGAGTCAGCAAAGAGTAAATTCCACCTGTTTATAGTTGGGTTTCCTTTCTCTTTCACTGCCTTTACAATCACCCCCGACACACCCTTGCAGGGCTGGTGCTGTCACCTCCAGAAATCACTGATTTTCCTACCAAAGGAAGAGCAAACAGGGAAAAGGAGAGAACCGGGGTCCACAAACAGCAGGTCAGGGAAGCGTTTGGGATAAAGGAAAAAGGGTGATCTGGTCAGATTTGCATTGTACTTGTTACAATAAAACAGCTTTAGAACAAGATAGCAAACGGGTAAGAGCCACTTGTTTAGGAGTCAATTCAGTCCATGAAAAAATTTGGAATTGTTTGTTTTACTTCACAAACTAAGCCCATCTTCCGGAGAAGAACACAGAAGGTTGGAAAGCACAAAAAAGCCATTCCTGCTCCTAAAATGGGCCAGCATCAAAACAAGAGTTTCATACTCCAAATCATGATCTGTATGATCTGCTGGGGAAAAAACAGGAATATTTCTGAGGTTTGTCCTTTTGGGATTTTGGTGGGGTTTTTTGGGAACAGAAAAAACCCTTATTTCTCCACGCTGTTCCCACAAGTCAAAAATTAAAAGGAGCAAAATGCAATTCCACCATGGGAGCTGAAAAACTTCCTTTCAACTCCTCCAGAGCTGGGCTGAGCACCCTGACCCCCCGACACAGGGGTGCCACAAGGTGACAGCACCCGAATGACAAACCCTTCTCCAACCCCAATCCCAGAGCTGACCTCATAAGGACACTGACCTGGACTCTCCTCCCATTAACTCTGGGCCACAGGAACCCACAGGGGTCTCGCTTCAGCCCCAGCACCCAGCTGGAGCTGCACGAGGCTCGCCTGGCCTTTACTGGGATCCCTCCCCTGACCAGCTCAAGGAGAAAGCTCCAACTTCCCCAGGAATGCTCTGGATCCCATCCCCGCTGCCACTGACAGCTTCCAGGCAGTAGGAAATCTTAATATCTGTGAATATATTCTAGCACCTCATCTAGCAGCTTGCTGAAACTCTGAATTTCCAGCGGGCTCAATATCTCACAGGCTGAAGTTGGTGCCTGAGAAATCTGCTCCGTTTTTCCCTGTCTCCAGCTTCCAGACCGAAAGGAGCCGCATAGGTGAGCAGAGTTTTATTAATAAAGCTGCTTCAAATGTAGATAACAGGCAACTTTTCCTTCTCCTTCCCCCTTCCCCCAGCCTGACATCATCCTTCTTTCCAGTTTTCACAGCTCGTGCTCTCAAATCCCCATATTAACTCTCTGGCACACGGATTCAAGCACCAAATCTCTTCCACCATATGGTTCCAGTCCTGCAGATTGTCTCTCCCCCGCTCTACCTCTCCTCCCACAGGGTTTCACAGAAACAGAGCGATGCAGAACCTGTCAAAGTACGTGTCACTGGCGGTGTTCAACGCCGCTCTCCTCAATGAAGCTGCCACAGGACTCAGTTTAATTAAAGCCAGGCACAGCAAACCCCGAGAGCTCGAATCTCCCTGCAGCTTTCCACAATCAAACGTTTCTGCCCAAGTGGACAAGTCCTGAGCTTTATGCAAAAGTTTCTCGCATTTCTAAGCACGAGCCGGAAGTTTTCCCATCGAAAACAAGGGTGTGCAGTCAGCACTGACGCTCTGCTGCCTGAGGAACAACCTGCAGGACAAAATTGCTGAATTTTCCCAGTTCAATCTTGCACGTGGCCACTGTCCAACCCGGAACTCCTCACCCAACACTCAAATAAACACAGCTAAGCTTCCCATCCTCCTCATTTTAGGTGAAACTTTAATGTTGTCAGTAAATCACTAATCAAAACGAGAAGCAGGCAGTCCAGAAACCTAAGAATTATTTTTTTAATGAGTTTTTTAATCAATCCAGAAATATTTGAGCACTGCTCACACCACTCCAGCATTTCCTAGGAACAAACAACTGGCTGCAGAGTTGTGGCAGTCCCAGCTCGCTCCTGCCACAAGCCAAAGACTGAATGACTACAAATCCCTGCCAGGGGCTGGCCAGGAGTGCCCTAATTCTGTGCTGGAGGACACCCCTGACACCACATTCCTTCCCCCTGATGTGATTAAGAGGTTTTGGGCCAGTCAGGCCCATCCAGCACAGAAACCTGACCCACACAGATCCAATTTCTGTCCTCAACGAGGGTCACACTAAAGAGGGAACCATTCCACTGTTGTAGTCCCAGCAGTCATATCTTCCACAAGAGACACAGCCACTGCTAATTCTGCCTTCCCAAACCTCACCGTGAGCAGGATTTCACTGGATTTGGCTAAGCTGGCTCAGATCAGCGTTAAACTGTGTCCAGAACATCACACAAAGGGATGCTCCCCTTGAGTGCCCAGGGCAATCCCGAGCAGGACAGGCTCAGTCCCTGCCCCACACACCCGGCACAGCCACGGCAGGGCCCTGTAAAAGCAGCAGCTGGAAGGAAAAGGGTCTGGGCTGAGCTCACCTTGGGCCCTTCAAACAGCCCTGCTGCCAGGTGGAAGGGGAGAAGTTTCTCCATCCCCAGCAAAGGTGGTCAAAGCCATAATTGAAGACTCCCCTGTACAAATCTGAGCCCATCAGAGGACTGGCCTCGCCCCAGGCAGGGCTGCTCCAGAGGCTGGGAACCCCTGACTGAACCCCTGGGGGAGGAGGGCTGATCCCCTGTCCCCAGGAACCTCCCAGGGACAAGCACCAGAACCGCCCCAAAACCCTGCTAACCTCCCCCTGGCTGCTCAGATCCTTCTGGAGCCAGCCCAGATTTCCATGGAGAGCCCTCTCCGTGAGCCAGCTGAGGCTGATCATTCCCTGCATAACACGGAGGGGGCTGCAGAGAGCCCCCAGGGCAGGCTGGGGATTTAATCAGAAATGCTGTCAAACAGATCCAGAGCCTCTCAAGGTGCAGGGGACCTCCTGAGACAAAAACCTGGCAGCGGCAAAGCCTCAGGTGCCTTTCCCTTGTACAGCTCCTCGGGCTCACCAGTGCCACAAACCCCTCTGTTTCAAAGATTTGCCCCTGTTTTGATTTTTAGTTGGTGTTTGAGCACTTGGTTGAGCCAGCCCAACCCAAACCAACAGCTCAGGTGTGTTCACATCCACCCACCCTAAAAACGGAAAGACAGGAACAGGCTTTTCCATTAGAGAGACATCTCCACGGTGCACTCCCCCTCAGAAAGGACACACCTGTACCACAGAACGAGGCCTCATCTGAGAATCCTCAGCACAAAAAGGCCTTTTCAGTCAGAGAGAGGCCACAAAGCAACAGCCCCGCCTCACACACAGAAATAAAGCCCTCCATCAGCAGAGGGGCGGCTGCAAAAGCACTGGGTGTCCTCCTTCCCAAAACACAGGTCCTGAGGTCGCCGGTGGACTCTGGCAGAATCCCTCCTCCCAGAGCAAAGCTGGTTTTTCCTGGTTTAAAGAACTCTGGAAGGTTGTGCTTGTGCCCTGTCAGCAGTTTTGGAGCACACACCCTCCCGTGTGTCACTGCTAATGACACACCAGACTGACACCATTGGCTGAGGGGATTCTTTTTCTCCCTATAAGGATGGAAAGAATCGGGAAGAGTGAGCTTTCTCCTGAATATATTTGGCTCTGCAGAAGACACATGTGATACAAATGTTGCTATGGAAACTATTCTATTAAATAATATTCAATTAAACTTACACGTTTCAAGTGCGCAGAAAGAGTTCAGGTGCAAAACCAATTAGCCTAAATTCAATTTTGGAATTACAAAGTAGGGCCTTCCAGAACTGTCACGTTCCTTTTAAAGCAGGCTTGGGTTTGAGCAAGCTGCTTCTCTGCACCCCTTCCATTCCAAATGCAGCACCTGCACCCCAGTTACTCAGGAAAGTCAGTTCCTGAGGTAATTTGTGGCTCCAAGCTCTGCTCCCAGTTCCCTTGGAGATGGAATTACCACAGCATTAGGGAGTCAAAGCCAGGAGCTGCATTCAGCCTGGAGAGACAATGCTACCATTACAGCTGTGCCACCAGAACACGGGGACGTATTTCAGTGACTCCCATTCACATCAGATCCCTCTCAGTGAAACAGGAATCCTACACGGGGCTGGAGCAGGCTCGTCCTTCCTGATGTTTTCACAGCATGGGAAAGTTGTCTCAAAGTTACTATTTTATAGTCTAAGGTATTTTTTCCCTTCCCACCTGCAGCTCCTGGGTGTCCCACAGCCCTGCCCAGCACAGCCACCAGAAAACAACCTGTTGGCATAAATCCTTCACCCTCTGAAGGAGCCAAGCTCACACCAGCCGCTGAGTGAGACTCAATTCAAGCTCTGGCTCAAGCCAGGAGCTCAGCCAGCTCCAGGTGTCACACCACACCGAGGAGCAGGGCCATGCTCCAGCCCAGCCTTTAAAGAACTCCCACTGATCACAGTTACCCATTTCTGCTGTCAGTCGGGGCCCGGGGCTGTGAGCAGCTTACAGAAAATGCTACAGGAAGAAGCTGCAGCCACATCTGCTCTCGAGTCGTGGGCCAGCATTCCAAGCTGGAAACTCCCAGGAGAGAAAAGCTTTGCTGCTGGTCAGGCTGGTTATTCCCAACACATGCAGCAGGGTTTGCCCAGGTCACCTCTCCAGCACCAGATCCTAAGCAGTGGCAGCCAGACCCCAGCACTTCCCAAGGTCCCTCCGCAGCTCAGGAATGCTGTCAGGACAGAAAAATCAGAGCTGAGGGCAGCCCAGGGCTTATCCTCAGCCATGGCACCTCTCTGGGACTCGGCTTGGACTCCTTCACAAAAGCACTTTTCATCACCCCTTCTGCACTTTCCAGCCACTGATAATGATACAAATCTCTGGAATTAGGAAAAAACCACCCGAACTGTCCTTTCAAAGGAAACATTTCACATTTGTTCCATTTCCACGGACTCAGTGTTGTTCTCCATTTCTCTGTTTTTGCATTCAGTTGTCACAGGCTCATCTCCTAAGAGGGCATCCCACATTTCCTCACCACCAGCACCCTCAGAGAGGTCTGGAAAGCCTTAATAAAGGAAAGGCACCAGCACTGAGAGCATTCACAACTCTTCTGGAGTTAGAGAAACCTTATTCACCTGTCCATGGAGCTTCACTGGTACAGTATGGAAAAATGTATCATAGGTCAATCTTACTCATCCTTTATGCTGGAGCAAACTGAACATTGATCTATTCAGTAATGAGACTGAATCATGACACACCAGTTGTGCCACATTCACTACAAGTCCTCCCCGAATGGCATCACCTCAGTCTGCCACAGAATCACACGGGCGCCTGCAAGCGCAGGGATGAGAAATCCAGCCCGATGGAAGACTTTTAAATGCTCTCCTGTTTCCAAAACAGCCAGGGAGACGCGAGTTACCAAAACTGTGGAGAAGTCATTGCCCATGGATACAGCAAGAGACGGGAACTGTAATTGCAGTGAGGCAGGAAAAGCTTTCAGAGGAGCACAGACACTCCCCCAAAACGAACAAACTCAACTGCCAACCCATCAGCTTTTAATAAACACAAGAAATTAATTCCTTTTCGGTCCTGAGAGGCAGATACACAAACGATAAGGTTTTATATACCCAAAGCCTCCCTCCAGGCGCATCCCCCTGAGCCAGGCTCACTAAGGGACACGGAGCTCTCCAGTCCCATCCCTGGGGGCCCAGGGGAGCAGCAGCCCCTGGACTGCGGGAACAGCCCAGGAATTCCCGAGCTCATTGCAGCCCAGGCACTGCGGGCGGGGAGCTGCCCTGCCACTCCCGGCACCGCCAGCACCTCCAGCCGGAACCGGGAACACGCCGCGGCAGCAAAACAACCTGAAAATAGCTTCAAAATTAAACCAGCAGCTAAAGGGGGCTTGGTGAATTTTCATTTTGCACAACTCAAGCGACGCTAAAAGCCCTGAAGACACCGCAAAGCTTCACCTGTCCCACACAAGCCCTTAAACCCCAACTGGCAGCAGGAGCCGCAGCACCGGAGCGGCTCCAGAGCGCTCGGAGCGCTCCGCTCAGCCCTGCCCGGAGCTCCGCGGAGCCCCAGCCCCGGGCCACCGCCAC